>SNQJ01S0015228.1:0-12142 GCA_010110895.2 Picea sitchensis | reverse complement strand
AAGAAAGGGGACTATGAGTCCCTTCTTCCTCCAAGGGAAGGCTCTTGGACCCTCACTAGCTAGCTCTTCTTACAACAAAGAAAATGGAAAATGGTGATAAAAGAACTCTTTACAAATCCACTCAATGGTGAGGTGGATTGTCCAATGTAATGGTGCCAAAATGCTCTTATCAAGGATGGAGTCCTTAAAACAATATAGGCATCATAATATTAATTTGAATTCCTTGAGAAAATCAGGTGCATTCATGGCTTTTTATAGCATTGCTTTGGGTTATTGTTTAACTGCTTTGTAGTGTGAAAAGAGGCCATTTAGGGCATTATTAGGTCTTTGACCAGACCACCATTCGAATCCAGCCTGGATTTGAGGGTCAAATCAGCTTGGGAGTTGAACCATAAGTGGTTGGGAGGCTGACCACTTCAATAAATGCATCGTTTAGTAGGTGCACGGATTTTTGCGCTAACAGTCGTGCATCGTGCGCTTGTGCACGATTTCTATGTTCTTGTTTCGCGCATGCACGCGCGCGTCCAATGTCTACAAAGCGCTCTTCAATTTTTTCACTACTTTGTATAGTTTTTGACCTTTTTTGAATGTTGTGGTATTAATTCAGGTCCATGAATGACTTCATCACTGTTTGACGATGCTGAGTTCTTGTAACCATGTGCTGATGAAATGTTAGTGATAACACCCTTCTATCAAGAGCAATCCCCTTCTCTATGCCTCTATTGTTTCTGATGCTCTGATTTCTTCTCTGGATATGAGGGACTCTTGAGATGACTTCTCTATCATTTCCATCTGTTCATACATGCTCATGGCCTTGAACCTAGTCATGTTTGAGTTTTCCATCCTTTGCACCACCTCATTCCAATCCTGGGCACACTCTATGAAAATTTCACCCTCAAACTTATCATGAGAATATGGCTAGTAGGATGATACTTGTGAAGTGTGTTAAGGGACTAGGCCTTTAGGTTCATTCTTGCATAATCATTATGTCAAGAACTTGAATTCAAGTTGGCTCATCCCTTATAGTTTGGCTTGAGCAATTGTCTCTTTCACCAGATAAAACCCTATATGAAAATCGTAGGGTATGAAAGCTCGTTTCTTGTCTTTGACCAATGTGGCATTATATCCCTGTATGATGGTATGATAACATATTTCTCCCACAATGAGTCGGTCTGGGACGTGAATGGGTACGATATGTGGGTTTGTGGTGACCCTAAACACTCTGTTGTAGGTTGATTGTTCGTTTAAATACCAATGGCCTACCTTTTCGATCATTTTCTTGGTTGTTGCAGATAGTCTTGGGAATTCCTTATTAAAAATAATAAAATAAATGTGAGTGATGAATTCATCACAGATGAGTGCATAATAATTCTTGTGCATGTTCTCCCATAGTATGTTGAAGTAGATGTGAATTGTGAGCTCCACAACATGTTATCTTAGATTCATGTCAGCGAAGACATTCCTTGCGCACATGACATCGAGTAGGTATGAGGCCATGTAGAAAATGGGTGCCTCCCCTTCCTTTGGTGTCTGAGCTTGTTGTACACAGATGCTCAATTGTTTTGATATTATCTCTCCCCAATTGAAGCTACTCCCGATGATCTCCACTATGTATGCCAAAGGAATCCTTGCTTCCAAAAACTTGGAGCAATCCTTTTCTCCATATAGCCGAAAGATGAGAGCCATCAAATGGATATATGACTCCCTCGGGTTGATTGTTCCATACCATCCATTGCTCCAATTAGTGAACTTATTTTCCTCCTTCCACCATGAATCCATCAACCAGTTGGTGTCATGGAGTTCATAGAACTTCACCATGAAGTCCGTGTTGAGCCGCTCCTCTGGGTCCTTGAGCTTGTAGTATTTATGCACTTCTGTCAGGAGGAAAACTCTGATGCATCCACCATTCTCATCATTGATCAAGCATTTAGGCCCATCTTTATGGTCGATGAGGCATTTCAGAACCTCTATGCAGGGGAAAACGATAGTTTTTCTTGCCACCATGTGTAAATACGACCGTCGGATGTTGGGGAACACCTAGTCATCGAGTTCCCTTACGTTCAGGTCATTGTGTGGGATATACTATGGGTATTCTTCTTGACTAATTTTTTTGAAGAGATCCCCCCATTATGGGATCACAAGTTTGGATTTGTTTCTTTCTTTTGTATCACCGAAGGTCGGAGTCTGGACAAAATCTTTCTTCATTGATGTTTTAATGACAGGCTCCACCTTGGGAGTGTACTCCAAATACCTTGTTGTCCCTGGAGAAGAACCTTCGCTTATTTCAGCTTCTTTCAGCTTGGGTTCTCTCGGTGAGCGTTTGGTGGTTGGATTTCTTGGTGGCATATTACCTAGATCTATAACATAGTTTAGAGACTATGCAAGAAAATCAAATGTGCAATATAAATTACAACCAGCGAATTGAAAAAATTGAACACATACCTATGCAACTTGTTTAACCTGGTTTTGATAAAAATGAGGGTTAGTACAGTCTTGAGACACTCTCTTTGCTCCTTCGGAAGCTCTGGAATTTAAACTTGTACGCATAATGAATTTGTTCAAAACCGTTCTTAGAGATTTAAATAGGGATGAACTTACCTTGTCGTATCATCCATTCAATTGGGGTTATGATTGTAATTTCATTAAATCCGTTGCCAGATATTCAAAGATGTTTAAAATTAAATTCATCACGTGTTGACAGCGTGGGCGCAGGTGGTAATCTGGTCTATCAACAATTTTAAAATGATGTTTTCTAATTGGCACACGTTGTAGAAACTAATGCAGGATCTGGCATTAACTAGTTCCTTAAATGTCCACAATCAAATCATATATAACGCCGAAAACATCCCATCGCTCTGCTCTTTCACTTGGTGGATCAGGGGTCAGGATTGTGCTGTGAAAAAATTCATTGATATCCTGCTGCAAAAGCTCTGATGTCGATTGATCTTGTTGTACAGAGCTAACATGGAAAAGATGACTAGGAGGCATGACTAGGACCTAGGGAACCAAAATGACTCGGGATAAGACTAGAGCATATGACCCTCTTACATGGATAAGACTAGACCGTACGCCCGTATGACTTGGAATAATACATTCAAGACCAGTGACTTTAATTTCTCATGTTAATCAGAGTCGGGGTTTTCTTTAAGCCATACATTCTAAAACCTAATCCTATCTTGTCGATGCCAAAACGGGTCATGGATCGATGATCGACGATAAACTTACCCAAGTTCTCTCGGATCGACTCTCTCGAAAAATTCCCGATGCCAAAAATGCATCGGGGATCGGTGATCGGAGATAACTTTATCGCAATTCAAAATGATTGTTGTAATCTTTATGGATTTCCCCAATCTTGATAAAGCGCATCGGGAATCGACTATCAATGATTTCTTTACATCCTTTGTTAGCATATGTCTTTCTCATATTTTTCCTATGCCGAATGGGATCAACTATCTCTTGAACCTTTATGTGAATAACTTATACAAACCAAAGCCACCTTCTGTCAATGATGATGAGGATCAACTCTCAACGCCTGTTGTTTTTGTGTGGTTCCTTTACTTACTTGAATTCTTTCCGATGTCGACCCTAAGCGCGTTAGGTGCAGTGTTTAGCTATCGATTCTTAATTGGGGTGTTAAGGTCCTTTAGACATGAGGTTTCACAAGTTCAAAAAAAACTTGACCAGGTGATAAGAGACATGTAAACAAACAAAGATAAACCATTTCCCAAAGTGAAATTGATTTAGGAAGTGAAGAAAACAAGTGGTACCCAAAAATTAATAAAATTTCATAAGGATTTTAGGATGTGTTGAGTTCTCAATAATTTGTTCTTATTTTTGTTGATTATTTCTCACGTTTCACATGGATTTACTTTCTCAGGAAAAAATCAGAGGTCTTTCAACACCTCAAAGATTTCAAATCCCTAGTTGAGACACAGCCAGGAAAGAAAATAAAGGTCCTCCTAACTGATAATGGGGGAGAGTATGTCAATCATGAGATCTAGAATATTTTTCATGAGGCAGGGATTCAATTACAACACACAGTTCCCTATACTCCACAACAAAAGAAAGTTGTTGAGAGGAAAAACAGATCTCTAAAAGAAATGGCATCTTGCATGCTACATGCAAATTCATTTACACATAGATTGTGGGCCGAAGTACTTAATTGTGTAACCTACATCCAAAATATATATCCCCATAGATCTTTCAAGTATAATACCCCCTACAAGGCTTGGAGTGGCCTAAAACTAGAAGTGACCCACTTTCGTCTTTTTGGTTCATGTGCATCGGCCTAGATTCCCTCTGAAAAGAGGAAGGCACTTGATCCACAGAGAACTGAGTGTATCTTTGTGGGATACCCCGATGATGTGAAGGAATATAGACTTATTGATCTTTCCTTGGACCGGATCATGATTGATCGAAGTTTCCAATTCGAGGAAAGTGTCTTGCATATACCTCAGCAACAACATGCATACACCTTCATTCTTCCACCTATTCGAGATGATGAGCATGCACATGTTGCTGCTTATTTATATGAGAGTTATTATTCAGAGAATTTATATGATCCAGATACAGATTCAGTCCAGTCAGATGCATATTTAGTGCATCTATATGCAAATGCAGAGCCAGAGAAAAGGCCCAAGTGGGCCCAAACTATTGTTCAGGATGAAGAGGATATTTTTGGTGATCCAGCTAATACTAGGAGGACTTGATCTAATTTTGAGGAGCCTCCTATTTAACTCACTTCCACTAAACCATTTCCCTCCAGGAATATTTTCTTGGTTCATTCTTAAGATCCACAGTCTTATGGTGAGTGTGTTGGAAATCCCTTTTGGGAATCTTCCATGCAAGAGGAGTACAACTCCCTCCTCGAGAACCAAACTTGGTATTTGGTTCCCCTTCCTTATGGAAGGAAAATTGTTAGGTGCATATGGGTCTATAGGACCAAGAGTGCAATGGATGGATAGATTAGCATATATAAATCCATGCTTGTTTCCAAAGGATTTCAGTAGGTGCATGGCATTGACTATGATGAGACCTTCTCTCCAGTAGCAAAGATGGATTCCATACACTTGGAACTTTCCATTGCAGAAACCAAGGGATGGGAATTCCATTAGATGGACATGAGGAATGCATTTCTTCATGGTTTTCTCTCTGAGGAGATCTATATGGAGCAGCCCCAGGGATTTATGCAGGATTCATCTTTGGTCTGTCAACTGAAGAAATCTCTTTATAGCCTCAAGCAGGCTCCGAGGGAATGGTATGCCAATATGGACTCCTACCTTTTGTCACATAACATTTTATGTTGTAAATCAAACCCAAATGTTTACATGTTGAGGATAGTTGATTCACTTCTACTCCTAGTTTTGTACATTGATGATTTGTTGATCATCGATTGCTAGAATTCAACGATTGTTGCAGTTAAGAGGATTCTACATGATAGGTTCTTGATGATGGACATGGGTATGCTACACTTCTTCCTTGGAATCGATATCAATCAGGATGCATCAGGCATCAAACTATCTCAGGCCAAGTATACACAAGATCTCCTTGGGATATTTCCCATGACAGACTGCAAGTCTGCTCCAACTCCTTTCCTATCAGGAGTCAAACTTGAGGATGGTAGGGACACTCCACTGGTTGACATTACATTGTACAGACAACTAGTGGGGATCTTGTTGTATCTCACACACTCAAGACTAGACCTCTCATATGTAGTTGGCATAGTTTCCAAGTTCATGCAGGAGACACATGAGCTACATTGGAAGGATGAAAAGCATATCCTTCGATACGTACATGGCACCATCAACTTTGGAATTCATTATGCAATGGACTCTACATTGGATCTCATCGGGTTCACTGATTCTGACTAGGCTAGAGATAATACTGATTGCAAGTCCACATCTTGTTACTCACTTAGTCTTGGTTCTGGGCCTATATGTTGGCCGACCAAGAAGAATAATAGTATTTCTCTATCTTCAGTTGAGGCAGAGTACAAAGGGGTAGTTAACATAACCATTCAGGCTATGTGGCTACAACATTTTCTCATTGAGTTGGGCATTTAGTTTCATCAGTCGATCATCATTTGGTGTGAGAACTAGAGCACTCTGAAGTTTTGCAGATATCCTATTTAGAGGCAATGGATGAAGCACATCAAGATCCACATGCACTACATATGGGACTTAGTACACGAGGTGATCATTGACCTGCATTGTTTTCCTTCAACAAAATAGATGACATACATATTTATGAAGACCTTCATTGAGCAGAAGTTCCATTCTCTGCAAATTCATCTTGGAGTGAAGAACACAATTTCCTAGCAACTGTCAGATCTTCTTTTTACATACATTGTACCTTGAGGGGGGGTTTTCCCTCTTTCCTCACTTTATTTCAGTGTATCATTGTTTTTGGGTACCTTACATGACCTTGTTGTCGGGACCCATTCTTTATTTTCACCATAGTGATGTTCAAGGGCAATGTTGGAGTTACTTCACACACACCTATGACTTATTTTTCCTAAGTTTTTTCCTATGTTAATTAGTCTTTATCCAGACTCCTAAAGTTTAGGGGGAATATTCTCTTCAATTTTCACTTCAGTTTGACTAGTTGAGTGGAGTCTAGATGCTGCATTGGTTTTGTCACCATCCAACATTTGGATTATAACCAACTAATGTGTATTGTCCTTGGGATCATCACCATACTAGCGCATTACCCATGATTCCTTGATCTCCTCCTCACTTACTTTGTTTTGGTCAGTTAATTGAAGATTGGTAGACTAGTTAACTCAGCTAGGTGGCAGTTCACTCCCAAAACTTCCCGAGAGACTAGACTAGGTGGAAGTTCACTCCTGTAATTGTTGGTGTGTGTCCAGATCACTCTCAAACACCATTATGGAACATCTTCTCCTCCAATGCACATTGGTTGAGTTAGACAGAGTATATCATGTGTAAATTATTCATTATTCATTCAGTTAATGAGAATTCTTCCATTCTTTCTCCCTTCTTTCTTCTCTCTCAATTTCTCTCTGCAAATATGTGTGGTATTTTCTAGATAGATATATTTTGTGTAGGTTCAACACATTTACAATATATTCATGGAAAAATTTACTGATGATACCAACCAAGGAACCCCTTTGCAAGGGGATTCTTGTGCTTTTCCTTTCTTTGGAAACATTGGTGTCCCTTTGATGGCCACTTTGTACATTCCTGGGTTGAATGTGGGATTGCCAGTTTGGTTGGGTACCATTCCAAATGTCCCTAATTCTCTTGATGCTTATCATTTAAGCACCTTATGTCATGGGAATAATGTTGATGTTCCTTTGTCAACAAAGTATTCTCCTCCTCCTTCTACCTTCTCTGGTGAAAGTATAGCTACGAGTAATCGGAAGTCTAAATGAAATAGAAAGAGGAAGAATAGGAAGAATAAATCACCAACCTCTACGAGTCATGTTGGAGATAGGTCGCCAACCTCGGCAAGTCATGTTGAATACCAACACCCAGCCTCTGCAAGTCATGTTGGGGGAAAACAACCAACCTCTTCTAGTCATGTTGGAGAGTTGTCATACTGGTGATAGGTCTATAGCCTCTACGAGTCATGTTATTAACCAATCACCAAACTATTCTAATCATGTTGGAGATATGCAATCAACCACTGCAAGTCATGCTAGGGGCATGAATCTATTCCCTGCGAGTCATACTAGAGTTCAACAACCAACCTCTGCTATTCGTTTTGGAGAATTGTCAACAACCTCTATGAGTCATGTTGGAGATTTGTCAACAAAATTTGTAAGTCATGTTGGGGGCATTGATTCTATTGAGAAACCTATATGGATAGGAAGTAAGCCTAATTTCCCTTGTAATATTTGCAAGGGAGATCACCTTACTCATCTATGCCTTGGCCTTCCATAGGCACAAATATTATGGTCCCTTTAAGCAGTCTCTTCTGATTCTAAGTCTTCTGAGGCTTCCTCACAGCCTATTCAACGAGTGGTTGAGGAAGCGGTCATGTCGATGCAATCTTCAGCCAACCCCACTCCTCTTTTGGGTGGTGATGCACCTTTAGACCATGTTGTCTCACAACCTATTCAAACTGTGGCTGAGGAAGTGTTTGTGCCGATGAAATATTCGACTTCTCCCACTCTTCTCTTGGAGAGTGTCAAGTCTACCAAAGTGGTCACATCGATGAAATATTCGAATGATCCCACTCTCTTGGAGAGTGTTGAGTCTACCAAAGTGGCCACGTCGATGCAATATTCAGCTGATCCCACTCTTCTCTTGGAGAGTGCCGAGTCTACCAAAGTGGTCACACCAATGCAATCTTTGGCTGATCCCACTCTTCTCTTGGAGAGTGTCAAGTCTACCAAAGTGGTCATACCGATGCAACCTTCGCTTGATCCCACTCTTCTCTTGGGGGGTAATGTGTCTACCGACTATGTTTTTAACATTTCCAATTCAGTACTTTTAGAACAAGGGGGCATTCCTCTCACTTCAAGTACACCCCCTCAAAGTCCTAGGATGGTTTCCTTTGATTGGAATGACCTTGTTGAGTCTCATCTCCCTTCTGCTACACCCTTTCAAATAGGGTTTGAAGTTAATTCAATTTTTTTTAATCGATGTATTGTAGATGAAGGAGCCTCCACAAGTATTTTATCCTCCTCGGCCTGGCAAGATTTGGTTTCTCCCAAGATTGTCTTTGCTTCACATGAGTCATTGGATTTTGAAAGAATTCCTAGTGAATATTTGGGTATTCGTCCTCAGTTACCTATCTCGTTAGGTGGGAATATCGTCCTTGTCGATGTTATAGTGGTGCAAGCGTCGTTATATTTCGATATGCTTCTCGGGCATGATTATGCATACACTATGAATGATGTGGTTTCTAAGCTCTTTTGGGTGATGCATTTCCCTCAAAATGGAAGCATTGTCACTATAAACCAGTTGGCATCTAATAATAACCATCCTAATTCGGTGTTAATCCAATCTGCCCCTTTATATGTTCCTAGTATCTGTGTATAATCTACCCTACCACAGGTAAATTATGTGGAATCTTATCCTCGGTGTTCACTTTCTCTTGAGAAGGAACTTTTTGACTCATGTTTGCCTTCTCCAGACTTGGTTTCAACAATTGATCCATTGGTTTATCTAATGGGGGCATGGGAGCCCTTACTTCCCCCTCTTGGTCCAAGTGATCTTGAGTTTCCTTTTGAGTATGATCTCGTTGTTTGTAGATCCTCAAGCCTTTGTGCTTGTGATTCTTTGTTGATAGGCTCTTTCAGTCCTAGCCAGAACCTCCATCATCATATGGAATATGGTCAATTTACTTCCCCCTTTGGGACTGTCAACCATCCTCATTCGTGTGATTTATTGGATTTTGATTGCCTTCGGATGAGGCTATCCTTGAATCCATGAATACAGTTTCTATACCGTGGGAATACTTACACTGTGGTTTGTGTTTTCTTCCCTTTTGGGAGACTTTCCAGGTTGACTATTGAAGAGACTCTTGGTTAGAGACTAGTAGCAGAGCCTAGCAATGGGATCTACCTGAACCAGTAATACACATGAGTCGTAATGTTGTGCGGTGTTTTGTACATATTGTATAGTCTAGGTTTGTTGTTTTCAAGTTTTGTATTCAGTAGAACCTCTTATTTTCTGAAGTTTCTATCGATATTGGATCTATTAACTTCTAGATGAGTGTTATTGGCCTTATATGCAAGATCTTGGAGACATTTTTTCTTTGAAATGTTTTCATCATATCAATCCATTCTGACAGGTATTGACCTCTAAACTGGCATATAGGTTAGATTTTTCCCCTACTTGCATTTTTTTCATTATCCGTTTCCTAGTTCATTTGGCCTTAGGATTGACCCCACTAAATTGTGACACTAACCTTCCTTGCTGATAACTATGTCATAGTTTATGTGGTAGAGCCTTTCTTCCATGGGAATCCTAGTTAGAGCCTTGTTTTCCATTTGGTTCCCATGCAGAAGTACTTCATAGGAACAAGAGTCCTTTTAGTCCCGCCATGACTTTGCAATGAAACCTCATTATTCTTCCTAGTCATCTTTATTGGCCTATACCTGAGGGACTCCCTAAGAGCATGGTTTGTTTTCTTTCAAGCTCACTTAAACTTTGAAAGAAACATCTAATGAGAGATTATTTATTCTTTACGGTCTTGTTTATATTAATTAAGAAAAGAAGCCCCTCTAGATGCTTCTTAAGTCCTTTTCAGACTCTCTAAAATTCAAAAGATTGTCTAGCAATGTTGTTTCCCTTTGTGCTCGCCAAACTCAAATTTGAAGGCACATCTATTTGGCGGTAGTTTACCCCTTTTTTGGTCTGAACGGTTAATTTATGAATAAAGGTATGCCCTAGGATCTTCGGCTCACTAGGAGATTATTCTCAGGCATAATGTTAACCCTTTTTTGGGCCCGAGGGCATAAATTTTTGAAAAATGACCATTCTCCTTGGTTTTGGTTTATCTCTTTTTTGGGCCTTGGGGATTACTTACGAAAAAGGAACCCCCTCAGAGTCCATATTTAATATCTTTTCAGATTCCTTAAATTTGAAAAGATCATCGAGTGACCTTGTTCTTTTCACACTCATTAATTGGCCCATAAAGAACATCTATTTGGCATAAGTTTAATCCTTTTTCTAGCCAACAGATTATTCCAGGAAAAAGGTATGCCTCGGGAGACATATCTCATCGGGAGAGTTCTCCTAAGTTATATTTTATACTTTTTCGGGCTAAGGAGACTAAACTTAGAAAAAGGATGTGAGTCCATAGTTAAGCTCTTTTCAGACTCCTTAAAATTGAAAAGATAGATGAGTGATCTTGTCTCTGTCACACTTGTTAAAATGGTTTTGAAGAGACATCCTTTTAGTATAATTTTAACCCTTTCTTGAACCAAATGGACTAGTTATGAAAAAGGAACTCCCTGGAGTCTTATTTTAGCGTTTTTCAGACTCTCTAAACGTGAAAAGCCATCGATCTTACCTTCTCTAGGATCGTAAAAATTAACATGGAAGGAGTCTTGTTGTGTCATACCTATTCACATCACGTGTCACATCCTTGTTCCTTTGGCCTGATGTCAGCTTCATGTTTCTATTAAATTAACCTTCAAAGCATTCCTTAAATGCAAGCCTTGCAACGCTTTTTTCCATTTGCGATCTAACACCTTGACCCACGGAGGAATTTTCCCAAGTGTCCTTATCCTGCACATGTATCCTTGCACTGAGCATCTATATGTTCCATGGGATTGGAACTAGTTTTCTTGACCACTACACTCATTCTTTTTCAAGTTCATTAAAAATTTGAAAAAGACAAAAAAATCAAATATTCCAAAAAGAGGGAACATTGATATACACTATTGTTTCGGCAGCAAGATAGTTGCCATTGGACAAAGAAAATACTTTCATTTGTTCGCCAAGCATTGGGATCTAGTATGACCTTAGGAAGTTGTTCTCTTTACATAGAGTTGTGTCCTCCTTTTTTTGGTTACTCTTCCAAACATATGGATAGTTTGTGATTCCTCTTGTATCACAGACTTATGTCAATTTTCAGCTGCCTGAGTCATCATTTTGTCATTCTTTTTTCCAAGGGAATTTTTATCCAACCTAAGTCGGGAATTCTATAGTTTTTCTCTTTACTTTCATGAGTTAGCCATCCCAATAATTCAGTCAAGCTCGAATTAAAAATAAATGAATTTCTATGCTCAATGATTGATATCCTCCAGTATTTCCCCGACGGCATGTTGAAGACCTCTGGGTAGTGAGTCTTACACTCCCATTGTACTCCTACCTAATTTTTTAAGACTTTTTTCACAAACAAACTAGTTTTTTGAGGGTTCTTCATCTCCTTAAATGGGTATATGATTTAGACCCATTGTGGCTTTATTCAAAGGTCTAGAAATTGGAACAATGGAGAGAATTTGAGTTTGTCGATTTATTAAGGTATTCAACTAGGAAGTCGATGTTACTTTGATTTTGGGAGTTGATTGGTGAATTCTCAACTCGACTGACACAATATGTTATTGGGCTTCAGTAAAATTGTGCTCCAATAATAATTGAAATTCTTATTTTTCTAGGATTATTTCATTTGTTTGTAAACCCTTGTCTATATACTCAAGGAACTATATTTCAAAGGAATGTGT
>SNQJ01S0015227.1:285330-309529 GCA_010110895.2 Picea sitchensis | reverse complement strand
GGTATAATTTTGGTGTTGTGGTTCCATACAATTTGTTGTTCCGCTATTATCTCTGCAATATTTCCATATTATGTTGTTATCTTGGTGTTATTCTATGCATTATTTCTCTTTTATGCTAATATAATATACCTAGTACCTTACAATAATCCAATAGGTGATATAGAAAATACATGTAGGAACACTTCCAAATGATCCTTTTTTGAATATTTGGAAGCGATACCAATTATGTTTCATCCAAAATTGGCCAACCCATCTCCTTCTGTTGATTCAATGGAGAGTTCTTAAATTGGGCCCTTTCCAGTGGCACCGGGAACATCAAGATCATTCCCTTCCAAGTCCATCATCTTGGCCCCTAATTTGGAATAATTAGGACTGCCAAGATCTATAATTGAACCTTCCCAGTTCCCCTTTACCTTTTTTATCAAGAAAGGACCATGGTGGATGTCTTAATTCTAACAATGTCAATCTCAAGAATGGCCTAATTTCCATATTGTATATTTAATAGAATTTAAGAATCACATTTGGAAAAACAATCGATAATCCATAAGCTTTGTTAGAATGCCTTATCACTAAATATTAAGTGTTTCCTTGGCCTCATCCTACTCCTCCAAGATATCATCACATGTGTACTTACTCAGAAGAATATCATGTTTCTTCTTCTCCACAACCATGTGCTTGATCACTTTCTCATCCATAAGGGGCACATGGGAAATAAAATCTCTCTCTATCTGTTATTGGTTTCAATTGTCTTTCTCTCCCATTTCTTTCACCACATCCTCATCTTCCTCGAATAGGACCAGCTTAATTGAAACGAACTCCCTGCTCTTAATCGTCAACCTGGCCTCCCTATAGATAGACTCGATCCTCTGCCACTCCCTCAATACTTTGTTTTGTATCTCATACTCCACAGGCTGCTTGACTTTCTCTAAAATATTTTTCTCATCATCCTTGTCACTTGAATAAATGGTGTCAATTTTCTTGTAAATTGCATACCTATACCCCCTATTCTTCACCTTGGGGGGATTATCGAAAATATCTTTGATGCCAGGGATTATTTTCCCAACTGCACTTGTACAATTGATTGTTGGAAGATGGCATGTTACAATCTTCCAGCAACCAATTGTACAAGTGTGGCTAGGAAATTCCTCCTTGACATTAAAGAGATATTAAATAAGCTTTGTGAGGAGAAGAACAGGAGGTCTATGCATGGAATATACAAGTTAATTAATGCCAATTATTATGGCGATAGAGATGATGAGAATAATATCTTCTAGAAAGTAAATTTTCCTACGAAGGAGGAGATACGGGCTAGAGCGTTGAGGGAGTAGTAGAGGATTGAGTATCTCTAAAGGAAGACCAGGTTGATGATCAAGAGAGGGGACATTGTTTCCATTAAGATGGTCCTATTCAAGGAATATGGGGATGTGGTAGAATAAATGGGAGATAAAAACAAGTGAATCCAACAACAGAGGGAGAAAGAGTTTGTTTCACATGTTCCCCTTCTCGCTCAAAAAATGATTTAGCGCATGGTTGTGGAGAAGAAGAAACATGAAAATATTCTTAGTAAGTACATGGGTGAGGATCGGATGGAAGAGAAGGATGAGGCTAAGGAAATGATTAATATTTAGTGATAAGGCATGATGACAACACTTATGAATCATTGGTTGTTTTTCCAAATGCACTTCTTAAATTATATTAAATATACAATATGGAGCTTAGGTCATTCTTGAGGATGACACAGTTTATAATTAATACATCCACCGGTGTCTTTTCTTGTTGAACATGGAAAAGGGGAACTGGGAAGCTACGATTGTATAGATTGGTAGTCCTAATTATGCCAAAGTAGGGGCCAAGAAGACATACTTGAAAGGGAATGAAGTTGATGTTCTCGGTGCCACCAACAAGGACCCCAGTTACATATACTTAAGGGATACAAAATTCCTCCCCATACTCAAAGAGATATTCGATAAGCCCCCTCAAGGATAAAAAGAGGACGTGTAGGTATGCGATCTAGAAGTGAATTGATGTCAGTTCGTATTCTGGCTATAGGAATGACGAGGAAAATAATCTGGAGAAAGTCGAGTGGCCCGAAAAGGAGGAGATGTGAGGCAGAGCATTGACAAAGTGGTAGAGGATCGATCCCATGCACTAAATTATGAGAGGCACCAAAGAGTGACATATTTTTTTCTCCGCAAAAAAAAACTTCCACAAAATTTAATTGTGGAGGTTTGCATATGTAGTTTGTGAATTAAATTGTTTTTCTTGTGGCTACTACTACACTCGACGTCATCAATGTATATGATTCACATAAAATCCTTTTTAGGCACATATATATAGATGAAATGAATTTAAAATATAAAACAAAAGCATATATAACAAATTTGTAATTATCAAAAACAAAAAATTAGTTTTTTTTTGCAAAAAAAATGGTGAAAAAGTAAGCGATATTGTTAACAAAAACCTACGCCTCATTTTTGGTGCTCCCTATCAAACATAAGGCATCAGACAAAGGTGTGTTAAATATAATGCACCGGTCGATAATTGTTAGTCTGGCATCAAAAACTATAGTGGTGTGTTGTGATATATAGTGCATCGGTTAAGGGTTGTCATACAAAACAACCTGTGATGCCATTTCACATATGAACTGTGTAATTTGGTGTGATTGGTTCTACAAATCACACCATTGTAGTAGAATTTGTTAATGTTAAATGAAGTGGTGTTCTTGGTTATATGAAATGCATCGACTCTTTATGTTCCTTCGAGCACCCTATGCTTTTAACCAATGCGTTGTCTTCTCTTGATGCATCATTAATGGGCACATTTTCAAAGGCGCACCGCAATGATAGTTTTTAAAATATTTTTCCTGGTGTAACTCACTTAACTGTACTAGTTTGTTTTGTTGAATTTAATGCACTGAATATCCATTTTAGATTTGTATGAATTGATACCAGTGCATTTTTCTTATAACACACTAGTAATGGGGCATCCCATAAAATGAACCGATATGGTAAATTATTATGTATTTTGTTCTTTGTGTTGTAGTACACATCACTGGTGCATTGTATTTATTTGACGCATTGGGAAGAATTTTTTTTTTTTCAAAAAATAGGTTATGTGTTCAATTAATAGAATTCATCAGTTCATGTATCTCAATTGGCGCACTTCCTAGCATCTTAGTGATGCTTACCATAAGACGCAATATTGCGCTGATAATTTGTGAAAATTTGACCATGTGTCGTGTTGTTTACATGATTGGTGCGTTGTTTGGATCTAGGTGCACTGACAGGTGAAATTGTTTGAAATCAACTTAAGTGGTGTGATGTTTAAATATAAATGCACCGATGCTACCGTGCTATTGGAGCATTGAAAATTTTTTTAACGGTGTGTTTTTTTGTCAATAGCATCGGTCATGGGGTGTCTACTAAAACTCCCCACCACAACAATGCATTTGGTTAACATAAACACACCACTAACCTAATTTTTATGGAATTTAAACATGGCGATGCACTTTCTCTAACTAACAGTACCAGTGCACTATAGTTTCTTGAGCATTGACATGATGTTTAATGGTGTCTCCTATAGTATAACGTACTAGTGCGGTTTTTGTCAGTATGGGCACTGCTCCTTATATTGATTCATTGCAAATTAAGTGGTGCAATGTGTTAATAGGAATGAACCGATGCTACCATGTTATTGAAGAACCATCATTTTTTTTAATGGTGCATTGTGAATCGTAGAGAATCAGACACGGGGTGTCAAGGGAAATTCCCCGCAATGTCAAACCAATGAAATTTTGTTCTAATGTGGTTTTGTTAACGGCACTAGTGCATTTGTTTAAAATGGTTGCACCGCTTAGTTGTATTTCATGTGTCATTTTTTAACTGTACACTTGGTTAAATGGAACACACCGGTGCTTCTGAGTTCGAAAAGCACCGACACATTATTTCCTGAGTATTTTCCTTTATAATGCATCGGATTTGAGTAATTCAAGCGGAAGCACCACTTAATGTAAAACTTGGATGCATCAAAGGTGGCTCTTACTGTGAAGTTAGCACATGATGCATTACATTGTAGTGAGCCCAATAGAAACAATGCATCTCCATTCAAAAAAGTCCCAAATTTCAAGCTAGGTTAAAATTTTAAACAAATGAAAATGGAAATGGGAAGGTAATAAAAAAATTACCTGGACTTTTATGTCTCGAGGAGGCATGGTTCCACCTTTGAGAGGAAATGAAATTTGGTGGTAATTTCCGAAAATTGGAAATGTCTCCAATATCGATCAATGGAGCTATCCAAATCACCGAGGAGAACCGAAAACAGGTTGTCTAAGAAAATAGAGTAAGAATCTATGCTTTCTTGAGACATTGGAATCATAGAATGAGGTGTCCAAATGAAAATCGGTCTGGTAATTTATTTTTATTTACCCATACCATGGTGCACCATCAAACATTGTGTACACACAGGTACATAAGATTCAATTGTACTAGTGTGCTTTGATCGATGTTTGTTATTTCATTATGACTTATTATGGTGCATTTGAACATATACGCATCAGTGCATTATGTTTTAGTTGAGCACCAGGGAGGATATACCATATAGGCACACTGAACAAAATTGTCCACAATTGTTTTTTGATTGTTCGTGTTTTCTAACAACTTCGACTATGAACAGTGATAGTGCATTTGAACATTTTAGCACTGGTGTGGTATCCTTAAATTCAAACCAATTCATTTATCCTTAAATTCACACCGAAAAAAAAAATCTCCACAAAAACCTCTGGCCGCTCACCTTCGCTAACAATCTTCGCTATAAACAACTGGGGGATAATTTTTTCGTGGAGGTTCTATAAAAACCTCTAGAAGAAGGTGTTCTCCTTCTAGTGGGCAAGCCCAAAAACGGGTAGAGTGTATAAGTAAATATGGAGAAAAGGAAAAAAAAAATCTCACTCAAGAGCTTTGGTTGTTTAGCAAAGTCAAATGATTTGAAAGAAACAAGAGTAGTTGGGAGAGATAAATAAAGCAATATATATACTTGAGTGAATATCTCGGTAAATGCCATGATTGAAAACTGAGATAGGTCATGGAAATAGCTCAGTCGTGGTGAGAATTCCAAATTATGCAAAGGAGTTGGAAAATGAAGAATCCATTAACTCATCTCTTGTTGCTTGTTGTGTTTATCTAGGATCAGAAAACTAATATGTTGTTCAGTGTGAATATTTCAGGCATAAGAATGTTGAGGGTTGTGTAAAAATAAAACAGTTGAATATGCTTATGTACACTCATGAATACATTGAGGATAATGTAGTAGAGTGTAGTTGGATATGTTATGGCATATCATAAAAATGTTTTTTGGTTTAAAAGTGCTAGGACACTTACATTATGTTTTAACATGACATCTTATATAATTATTATTATGATTGTTGTGTGTGGGAAAGATTGGAGTTGTTGACGAGATGAATGCCAATGGTGGATAACCTCATGTAGAGGGTAGAGACAAATGGGTTTTTGTTGAATAATTGATGAAGGGACCCTATGAGATCCCATGAAGCACCCATTATAAGGAAACATCGAAGATTTTGTTGGCATTTAGACATGTATAATATTTGTCATGCCTATGTAACATGTGGTCTAAAAGAGATTGGGTAAGAATCCCTTCCAAAATGTTTTATATCTTAGTGATATATTTATAATTTTGATTGACTCTTGCATGTCATCGATACCTAGGTGGGGTATGATTCAGGAAAGAAAACCTAAGGGGCATAGGAGGAAAACCTCTGATGGGAAAGGATGGTTAGAATCCTTGCGTCGAATTCATGAAAAGATGTCTCATGAATGTATTGATTAACATTGATGACTAAGAATGGTTGTTCATGTAAGTAGGAGATATTTCATATGCATGGAGTATATCCATGTGTATAGAAGAGGGTGTTTATTAGACTACCCTTATGGAAGGAAAACCTTCCAGTACTCCGAAGGAATTGTGGGATGGTAAAGAGAGAAATTCAATGGCCATGAATATTGACACCTTGGTTACCAATAAAGAATGAATTCATGGATGAATTTAGATGAAAATTTTGATTTCATGTTATGTTATGCTGATTTGAGGTCGTGATGAGCTCAATACAAGAGATATACTCCTGTTGTGGCCAAGAATGCTAATAAAATATTTTCTATGTGGTGATGTCTTAGCTAAGTCCTATATCACAATGGTGGAATTCCTGACATAGACATGTGGCATTCTGGGAGAAATGAAAGGATGTATTGTGTAGATGTGGCCCTGGGAATTGACACACTAGTTTATTTATTGAGATGTTTGATTGCATTATGGAAAAACTTGGTATGTAAAACAATACCTATGTGGGTAATGATAATTTCATTCCATTTCATATGATTAATTAGTATATGTGATTCAATTTCTAGAATGTGAAATTCTAATATCACTGTGTCGTCCATTGTAAATGTGCAATGAAAGTATGATGTGCATGGAATACTAACAATGTTTCTGGTTGTTTGAAGGTTGAGAAATTGGAGGAAGGATGGTCTTGGATACGGAAGAATTTTAAGTGCATAAGGAAGACCAATGACTGTCGTTGAAAAATCCAAATTGTTATGAGAAAAAAATCTCATACTTGTGGGATCTAAGTTCATATCTAAAAATTGATAAGTGAAATTTGAAATCTGTGGGAAAAATGATTTGAAAAATCTATGATCGAAATTCTTATGAACATATCTCACAATTATTGTATGTATGTATGATATAGGTAAGATGAAAGACCTATCCTGAAAAGAAAAATGATAGTTGTTAAGTTGGAAGGAAAGGAAAAAATGCCACTATTGTGATACCAAAATCCCACAAGATGTCACAATCACCATTAATATTGTTGTGTTGTGTTAGAGAAAATAAAATGGATGCCTTGGTTGTAAGAATCTACAAGTCTCTATACTTTTCCTATGCAAATATACCTTAGTAGGAAAGATGGATTGCCCTAGGTACTGTGTAGTAGAGAAGGAAATGTGAGTGATCGAAAGGAATAGGAGACTTAGATACCTCTTGTTAGCCATTGAATGTGATCATGAGCACATTGGGTATGTTTAAAGGAGAAAATTGAGCCAAGTCTAACCAAGGTATCCATATGGATGCATATCCATGAATGCACAGATAAGTATAGTGTTGACATGTAAATTTCATCATGAGTTATGAAAACCAATGACATATTTTTGCATAAAATTGGTTTTAATATGCAATATGTTTGATAATTGTTGTAGGCATGAACTTAATTTCCAAAAGTATGGAAGGGACAAGACTGTGAAGAAGAATGATATTTCAAAAGTGGTCGAAGGATGAAGACATGGAAGGTGTTATAAAGAAGAAGTAACATCGAGGACGGTGCTCCTTTGAAGGGGGAGGGGAATGTAACACCCCATTTTTAATCCCCTAATTAATTGTAATAAACCATGATTAGTGATGATTGACTGTCAGCATGGAAATATTTTTACCATGCCATGGACATTTTAAATGGATTAATTGCTTAATAAAATATCTTTCACAACTGACTAATGGGTGGAGCACAAGTATTGGCCATGATACCATGAGAGGGATTAGAGAGGGGTCTTGGACGGGATTCATTACGCTAAGGATCCCAAGCCACTTTACTGAATTATTTTGGAAAACAACCATGTGTACCCTTTCTCCTAATTACAAATCCAGTCATTAAATAAAAGTATGGTTCGGTAGTTGAGGAGATACTTCCAACATAAATGCATGGACCAAGGACCATCCATGGGGAATTGATCCAAAAATTATCTTTTAAAGACTATGGTTAAGTTTATGCATGAATTATTTTACCATTTAGGATTTAATAAGAAAGAGAAGAAGCTTAATCAAAGAATGTTGCAACCATATAAGAAGTAAGACCAGCAAACCATAACACTGAGATCGATAATGGAGTTCAGCACAATTTTTCCTATGTCTCTGAGCCTTTGTCTTAGTTGGGGAGGCTTCTTATTAATCTTCAATGCTTTAATAATACAAAAGAAAGGATTACATAACAACTCATGAAACCACCTTTAATATCTACAACTTCTGGACAGAAACAGACATCACCATTGAATGGAATAGGTAATTATGAGTATGAACCTGACTATTCTTGGCTAGATATCATGGGCTCTTTAGGCACTTTTTTGTTCGTCTACTCTGATGCAAAAACATAAGCCATATTCAAACTCCTCTCAAAATTATGAAACTTTTGAGTATAAATTTGACCTAGTTCTAAATAGACCCTCGGGACCTCCCCTCAGCATTAATCCCAATGCTATGCCCTGTCAAATTTGTACAGTCCATACAGTCTCAAATTGCGTGCCAAAAAAATCTTTGTCTCTCTTTTTCATGCCCGACTAAATAAGCCAAACTCCACCAAATTTAGCAACAGTTATCCAAACTTAGCGGGATTTCACTAGATTTGGTGGCAATCGCCAAACCACTTTGACCTTCCAAAAGGTGCCATGTGGCACCTCCTCATTGGGCCACATGTCACCTCGTCATTGGCCCTAGCCACATCAGCCTGCCCAATCAACTACCATGTCAACATCTGTACTTCCATGTCAAAATGTCCAGTAAGCTACCACATGTCACTTATATATAGTGCCATGTGTCACTTTCATATAGTGCCATGTGTCACTTCTGTACAGTGCCAACTCAACCCAAAAATGCCAAAAATGACTGACACGTGTCATCTCCTGGTCCTGCCACATCACCCTGTTGATGTCATCATGACATCATGTGGACATCATCATGATGTAATGTTGATGTCATATGCCATCTCAGTTGTATGACCTTTCACCAATTGACTTTGACCTTTGAATTTTTTCCTGTTTGGGAAAACGTTCAGAGCGTGATAACTTTCACATATGGTGTTCATTTTTTGAAAATAAAATATGTTTAGAATCGGCACAACAAGCCCTACAAAATGGCATTGGTTTCGTCTGATTCCAGTAAATTTTTAAATTTTGGCCTTCTTGGATCCATTTTGGATCATTCCTCCCCACTAAGATCTTTTGGTCCTCCAAAAGGATATTAACCAGACATCAAGTGCGAAATAGGCCTTCCCACTTGTCCTTTGTCTTTAAAATCTATCCTATGCACATGTCGCATCATAATCAATTTCATAATAACCATGACAACTGAAAGCATATTGTTAGCCATTTGAACTCGTTCACATCTCACTGAATCCACTACCATCCATGTAGAAAACATTAGCAATGATACCATCATAATTATGACTGAAAATTAACCAATATGTTTTATGTGCTTCCATGACATTAACTTATCTTGAAGCAAATTATGATTGAACTTCCATTCTACAACCATCTCATGTTCATTCTTAACATCAACTGCTTTAGTTGGCACAATTATAGGTTTATTTATTTCATAAGATGTTTTCTTTAATTGTTCCATTGTTAGAAGAGATTGATTTGATTTTATGTGATGAGCATGTACAACATATTATGTCCCTTCTTTAGTTAAGTGATATTGATTTTGTTCCCTGTAGAATATTGCTTTGATATCATATAAATAAGGGCTTCCTAAGACCATTCCACATGTTTCTATCGGCACCACATCACATATTACTTCATCCACATAGTTAGATGTAATTGCAAACTTTATGATACATTGCTTTGTTATGGGAAATTTGTGATTTTTTCTTATCCAATTAAGTGAATAGGGTTTTTGATGCATCTTAGTGTTTAATCCCAATTTCTTAACCACTTCTTCTAAAATTAAGTTAAATTGAGATCCACTATCTATCAATCTATCGATCTTAGTATGTTTCATTATGACCCTTATATGAAACAATTTACTTCTTGAATCAAAACCATCACCAATTTTACTTGTCAAACCAACTGTTGTGATTTTAGACTCATCACCTGAATCTGACCCAAAGTATGATCGTTGTGTTGTTGTTCCAACTTTTTGCCTCCCTTTCCTTTCTTTGAAATACTTTGGTTTCTTCTCTGGGTGCAATTTCCAGCAATGCTCATCATCATGCCATTCTTTCTTGCAATGCTTGCAAGAGAGCTTCTCTTCCTTCATTGTAGTTGAGTTTTCTTTCTTCCCATTCCCTTTTCCTTTGCCATCCTTCTTTGAAAATGATTCCCCTGATACACCAATTCCGATTTTCCCTTCTTCAATATACGTTTCTTGAACAGAAACCTCATCAAGATTAGTAGGTCCAAACATAAATACAGTATTACGAATAGAAGTAGGAAAACCTCCTATATACTTCATAAGATTTTCTTGTCCTCTATATATTCCTGCACTGATTGTCCTTTTCTTAGCTTAATACTTTGCCATTCAATTAAATCCTTTTCCTTATATCCCAATGGATAGACCTATTTTCTAAGTGTGGAAGTAAAATTATGCCATGATGAAAAAATATTACCAACTTGTTGAGTGGCATGTTGCATCTTACGTTGCCACTAGATGAGAATTGTACCTTCAAGACGAAGCGATGCCAATCTGATTTTGGTTGCCTCATATTTGATTTGTTGCACATTATAATATACCTCCATCTATCTAACCTAGTTATCAAGTTTCTCAACATTAATTTCACCATCATACATAGGAAAAACTAATTTTACATCAAGTTTAAGTAATGGCATATCAGGATTATGTTTATGAGAATGTTTTCTTGAAGAAGTAAGATTTGAACTTGTACTTGAAGAAGATGGAGATGAAGGAGGAGTTTTAGGAGGGTCCTCTCCTTCTTCACTTTTGTTTTTCTTTGAATATTCCCCTTGAACTGGTCTCTTTCATTCCAAGTAATCATCATACAACACTTTTACCATATCTGACATGGAAAAGAAAGTTCTTTGAAACTCTCGTTCATTTTGAGAAAGTACTTTTGATGCCATCTTCTCACTTTGAGATGTCCTCTTTCTTTACCCAATCTCAATATATCCTTCTACAAGCTCTCCTTCAACACGACTTAGCTTTTCTCTGGTACACATCCAAACTCAAACAAACAACTGTCAACCTGCTTTGATACCACTTGATCCAAAAATGATCTTTTAAAGACTATGGTTAAGTTTATGCATAAATTATTTTACCATTTAGGATTTAATAAGAAAGAGAAGAAGCTTAATGAAAGAATGTTGTAGCCATATAAGAATTAAAAACAAAAAACCATAACACCAAGATTGATAACGGAGTTTGGCACAAGTTTGCCTACATCTCCGGGCCTTTGTCATGGTGGGGGAGGCTTCTTATTAATCTTCAATTCTTTAAGAATACAAAAGAAAGGCTTACATAACAACTCTTAAAACCACCTTTCTGATCTGCAACTTCTGGATAGAAACAAACATCACCATTGGTTGGAACGGGTAATTATGAGAATTTTGAGTATGAACACGGCTATGCTTGGATCGACATCCTGGGATCTAGAGGCACTTTTCTGTTTGGCTACTCTGATGCATAAACAAAATCCATATTCAGACTCATCTCAAAATTATGAAAAAATTGAGTATAAAGTCAACCTACTTCTGAATAGGCCCTCGGGACCTCCCCTCGGCATGAATCCCAATGTTGCACTGTGTTAGATCCATACAATCTCAAAATGCATGCCAAAAAACTCTTTTCCAAATGCCCAGTTAAATAATCCAGACTTTGCCAAATTTAGACACAGTTAGCCAAACATAGCATGATTTCACCAAATTTGGAGGGTTCCTCCCATATTTGGTGGTAACCGCTAGATTTGGTTGAAAGCACCAAACCACTTTGATATTCCAAAATGTGCCATGTGGCACCTCCTCATTAGACCACGTGTCACCTCGTCCTTGGCTCGAGCCACATCAGTATGCCACGTTAGCCTGGCCAGTCAGCCGCCACGTGAGCTTGCCCAGTCAGCCGCCACATCATCCTACTCAGTCAACGGCCACATCATCATTCATACTTCCACATCATCCTACCCATTCAACTTTCACATGTCACTTCCATACAGGTCCACATGTAACTTACATACATTTCCATGTGTCACTTCTATATTGTGCCAACTCAGCCTGAAAATGCCAAAAATGATTAACACGTGTCAGCTCTTGGTGCTGCCACATCCCCCTGTTGACATCATGATGATGTCATCATGACATAGTGCTGACATCATATTCCATGTCATTTGTATGACCTTTGACCAGTTGACTTTGACCTTACACTTTTTGCCTTTTTGGGAAAAAGTTCAGAACGCGATAACTTTCACATATGGTGTCCATTTTTGGAAAAATTATATGGATGGAATCGACACGATGATCCCTACGCAATGGTGCCAGTTTCGTCTGATTCCAATAACTTTGAAATTTTGGCCTTTCTCGATCTATTTTGGATCAAGAATCATGGAAAACCCTAGTTTCATGGAAGAAACGCGATAACCTTCTTGGACAAGGGAAGAGAATGCATGGATACATGTTGAATAAACCACAACAGTATGTAGAGTGTGTCTATGTAGAGGCAAAGAGCTCATGCAAGAGAATATATGGTATAATGGGGGAGAGAGAATACCATGAATAGACAAGCATTGTTTGGGTTGAAACATGGAAGATTCCACGAGTAAGAGAGTAGAGGAATATGTAGAGAATTGAAGAGAAGTTATCATAATTGTGGGAGAATTTATGAGAGAAGTGGATAGACAATAATTTAGAGAAAGAGAGTGTACTTTATAGTAGGTATGAAAAAAAAACCTGACATGAGATGAGAGGATCATGAGCTTGATGCTTGCTGGAAAAAAATCAACACTAGAAAGAGGGGGTGTTGAGCAATGGTGTTATGCATGAAGAGACTCCCTTATGTAGAGGAAATTTATCTAGGAAGGTATCTTATAAACTCATGAAGGCCATAGGCGAGGTTGATATATCATGTTTTCAACCAGTGGTTGTAGTGAAGGATATGTCATTCATCCTTTGAGTTTCTCTGAGAATATATGGAATCCCCTGGTGGTATCATGGCCTGGCACGAGGGTGGCCAGATTTCATAGAGGACTAGTATATATGAGCCTATGGTTGGGTGGACAAATGCTCACCCACAATCAGTTGGGATGGCTACATATTTTTAAAAAGATAAGTGTTCATTATGCTTTGTGTATTTGACTATATTGAACAACTTATGCATGTTTTTTCATTCCTGAGTTTGTATGGATGGATGGGAAAATAAATGCATGTGTGTCTCTATAATTTTTCCTATATGTTAAGTTCAATTCCATACTGATTATTTTTCTCTTGAATTCCTACATGAGTAACCTGAAATTCATGGCTTGAGATCCTGTGAATTGTTTGTGTATGGAAATGGATACAAAGTTTACTTCAAACTTTTAGAAATAATCATTTAAAGGATTTGGTACAAAACTGAGTTTTAGTACAACATACCATCCACAATCAAATGGGAATACTGAGAGAGTTAACAAAGTGATTGACGACATGTTAAGAATCTATGTGATGGATAATCCATATAAGATGGAAGATTATTTAAAATTGGTTGACTTTTCCTAAGACAATGGGTATCAAGATTCATTGAAGATGATACCATTTGAATCTCTATGTGGTAGAAAATACAATACTCTAGTGATTTGGGAAAACCTAGTAGACATATTAGAACTGCTCAAGGAGATGGAAGAACACATGGTTAAAATTAAGTGAGATTTGAAAACAACACGAGATAGGAAGAAGAGTTATGTAGGTAAGAAAAATATAGTCAGGGAATTTAAAGTGGGAGAGCATGCATTTTTGAAAGTGAATCCCAAGAAGAGGTCATCGAAGTTGGGCATTTGTACCAAGCTAGCAGCCAAATTTTGCGGTCCATTTGAGATATTGGATAGAAAAGGTGAAGTTGCATACATTTTTTCATTCTCTGCTTCCATGAACGTGCATAGTGTATTTCATGTATCTTGTGCATGATCCTAACCCTTCCATTGATTAGAATTTGATACAGGTGGATGCATAAGAAAACTTTCAATAATATCTAGTCTATATATTTGTGTTGGAACAGGGGTAGACCCAGGGTTCAACGCTTCAACAAAGCACCAAAAAAACCCTAACTACCGACCCTTTCAAAAACACTTGCGAAGAAGATGAAGTCTCACCTGAGGTAGAGGCAGGGGGGGTTGCAGGACTCAAGTGTCTACAACCTAGTTGGGACACAGATCTGTGATCACAGTACTTAACAAAGCACTTAGCAGTTAACATTCATTAGAATTTAACCCTTATTCACATCGCAGGTGAACCCCTAATTACAGAGCAGTGCAGTAATCAACAAGATCTAACACACACAAGCACTTAGCACTTAGAAATAGAACAGATCTAGCATTCATTCGCATTACTAAGCGCTAAGCTACTATATCAGATGCATCTAACATACATAAATATGACAACACTAAGCATAAATCACATCAATCATATAAAGTAACCATAACACAGGATATATGTGGTTCACCCCCAGCGTTGGGCTACGTCCACCAACTCTTCTTCTTCTTTATTATCTTCTATCAATCTCCTTACATGCACAGAGCCTCAAAACCAGCTCTGCATAGGACAGGAGATATGTGCGCACCTCGCCATATCCTCCTTTCCCGATCTAGGTCACAACACATAGCCTTTACATGACCTCTTACAATCACTTGCAATTAGCTCTACAATTTTTACACAGTATGCACCGAGCGTTCACAACCATTCGCACTTAGCTAACATTAGCACTAAGCCATCGACATTTCTTACATCACCTAGCTATGTATTTATACATTACAAAATAGGCCTAAACATGGGTAAACCTATGGGTCGACATCCCATACACGTTACATAAACCCTAATCCCAAAAATATCACAAAAGGGGGCAAGATCTCGTGATCCCTGCTTTGCCTGGTTCTCTGTCTTCGACCAGCATGTCGAAGTCCCAAAAATTGGTCAAACATGACCAACGTTTCCACAAAACTTGGTCAAGGGCCAACATGCCCCCAACACTCACCTGTGACTCATCCTGAGTCACTCTGATCTGGGTAACTCTACCTCAAAGGCCTTTATCTTGGCTCGAGCTACCTCGACCTACTGCTTCGCTAGAGCCTCCTACTCGTTGAACTCTTGAATAACTTTCTCATTCTCAATTTTGATCGGAAAATCCACGGTGGGTTAGGACTAAGTGAAAACTGGCTCCCCCTGATCCACAAAAAACAACAATAATCATTGGTAATTTTCATACATTATTATAAATTAATTTATTCATAAAAATCCCCTCCTAATTAATTATAATTCTAAGACAACCTAATAACCTCTTAAATAACCTAACCCTATTTTGAACATAATTAATTAATATAAAAAATTAACCCTGAAGTAATAAACACTTAGAATATAGATTAACAAGAAGGGAAAACACTAATATCTTATAAATTAACTAATACCTATAACCTAACCCTAGAACATAGTAATCTAATTGAAGACATTAATAAACAACATTAAATTAATAATAACCCATTATATATCTTATAACCAAAAACAAACACATTTAGAAACCCTAATATTAACTCATAACAAACATTTAATTCTTTTTAATTATTTAGTTTATACCTTAACCTCAGATTAAAATACCTTAACCCTAAAATAAATTTAATAATCCACTTTTTACCTATTAACTAAACCCTAGAGCATAAAATAAAGATAAAAAAACCCTAAATTAATAATAAACTATTATACCCCCTGATGGGGTGTTATCGGCAGCCACGGGGCACATGGAGGAGGCTGGCACAAGCCCATCGAGCACGAGGCCACGTGATGGGCTCGTGCTGGATCCCGTCACCACCCTCCAGAATTAACTCGATGGAGCAGGCATTAAAGGTCTGTACTCGCACAATTAGTGTGCCCCCTCTCCTTTCGGCTATCCATAACATAGCTCTCGCGTCAAAGGCATTCTCACTTGTTTGTTCGACCTCTAGCCTCCGGTCCAGGGGTGGTGAGCGTTCCCCTGCGTGCTTCTGGGTGGACCTCACTCGCTTCATGTGGCTCCTCGCCTGTACTCACACTCTCTATGCTTCCTACGAGTCGCTTTACCCCGTCCCTAATCCTGTCACCATGCCTCGCGAGCGAGGGAGGCCGCGCAGGGGCTCTCCCTGGAGGCCTTGAAGACCCTCCCTCTCGCCTCTTTGGTTCCATGGATAGCTATTCCCCCTCAGCCTATCAACCCTGTGCCTGAAGAGTCGATACCTAGCCCCCCCGCCTTCCAGCGAATTCTCCCCGAAGCTCCGAAGAGGATCCCCCTCCTCCCCGCAGACCAAGCAATTATGCGCATCAGGATCCTGTTTCCAACACGGGGGTGCAGCTCAGGGACAATCTCGACAACATTTACGATCTAGTGTTCGAGTTGTGTAAGGAGGTCGACGACCTCCACTTCCGGGTGCAGTCTACTACCACCAAGGTGACGACTCTCCTCCACCTCATGGCCTCCATGAGCGCGACCCTCCCTTCTCACTCGGGTGGAGGATCCTCGGCGGAAATACCTGGTGCAGCAACTCAGGATGGCAACACCACGCAGCAAAGAGCAGGAAAGGCTGAGATGGAATGCACCGCCAGTGCAATGGTAAGTGTGGCTTCAACGAGTCGGCAACAGCAGAAGGAGGCGTCAGTGGTCGAGCGAGCGGTGGACAGCGGGAATACTGAGATGATTTGGGACTATGGACTCACCTACATCGAGGAAGAGCCGTGGCCGGGCAACCTCTCAGCCACGAACCAGGGTCACCCGTCAGGTGTCTAATTATGCTTAAAAGGCCAGCTCTGTCAATATCAGCTAGATTTCTTTTGAAAAATGTTTACTTATTGTCTTTTTAATCCTAGAACTGTTTGGCAAACTTAATAGGCTAGCTGGACTGATTTCCCCTTTGTTGGGGCAGTCAAGTAAGACCATACTGTCCATGGATGTAATCTGGCACTTTCACCAACTTTTTGAAGGAACTTAATATATTGTCTTCTTACTTAAAAAAAAAATTAATAAACTATTATAACCTTAAATAAACAAATTATTAAACCCTAGAAATATTAGCAAATAATTTAGTTTATTAAATAATTCTACTTTAAACCTAGCCGACACTGAAAACTTTCCCACACTTCCAGTATTTATACCATCTCTTCCAATTTTCTTAACCCAGGCTCATTGTCCTAAAGATGGATCCTAATTTGGATCTGAAACGTCGACAATGTATTAACACTGTGGTTTTTCTGATCAAAACCGAAAATCCCAACCACGGCAATCTCACTCATCAAATTTCTCATTCACTGGTCCTTCCAAACGTTGTTCTACCATGGTGACTACTTGTTCTAGCTATGCACCTTGTCCTTCAATCTCCTCAAAAAGTGTGCAAGCTTCACCATGCACTAGTTGGAGCCTTTGGGTGACTTCCATGAATCGTGCGTTGTTCCTATGACCTTTTCATCCTCTCGACTGGTGACAGTAGATTCAACTATGCTTGCACTGTTGTTTCCTATTGCTTTTCCTCCTGTATTTGTGACTCTAATGTCCTTATTTCAGGATCCTCTGCAAGGGGATCGTAGTTCTGCACACTTCGACTACTTAATTTCTTGCACTCTAAGGCCAATGCCTTGATTCTTTCGACTTCACTCCTGGCAGTTTCCTCTCTCTGATCTCGCACTTCCTGCGGAGTGCTTGGCACAGCTTGTAGTTCCAGTTCTGTTATTCATGCTTGGAGCTGTTGAATGGCTTCAGCGAGCTTCCCCACCTGGATCTCAGTGGTTTCTTCTTCCATCTATGTTAGGCATGTCACAAAGAGAAGTGCTCTAGTGACTGCTTATTTAACTCCCATCTGTTCCTCGAGTAGCTATTCTTTCTCCTTCTAGATCTACGCTCTATCCTCTACAAAATTCACCTAGAGATCATCTTTTTCCTGTTGCAAAACTCGACGTTTCTCTATGGCTTCCTCATTTGCGTGCTTCAGGGCCTTTGTGGCCTGTTCTTTTTCCTCCTGGACATGACTAAGGCGAGCCTTTGTCGATTCTACTAGTCTGCATAGCTAGAAAATCTCATATCCTACTTCTATGTTCCCTACTAACAATGGTGCAATAGGCACTGTGTAGCTCGAATAAAGAGCTTGTTGTACCCCTTTGAGCTTCGCCTCAATCCTGTCAAACATTGTCTCCTGTTTGGCTTCGCTTCGCTGCAATATGTCTTCTGAGGTATCTGATACAATGGCAATGATAAGGTCAATGTCATCCACCATGAGCATAGTGTGGAATGGAGGTTTATTTTCTTTTGACTTCTTCCATGATGAAGGTTTCGTCGAGGAACCCTTTCTTTTTTTGGATGTTTCTGCCTCTATTAGTGGATCTTTAGGTGGTGTTACTTCTCCCTTCTTCTTCTTGTCTTTTTCCTCTACATCCTCTTCTTTGTCTACTTCATTGCCTCCTCCCCCTTCAAGTGAATCTAGTGTAGTTTCCTTTGATGCGCTACTCAATTCTTGTACCTCTTCCTTCTTTTTCTTATTATTGCTGCTAGGTGCATCATATTCTTCGCAAGTGACCAGAGGGCTTCTGATGAGGTCGAGGTCAGAGAATTCTACCTGGTCAACTAGTACAAGGAAGTCTGCAGGCCATTCCTTGGTTATTTCTTCCATGTCCTCTTCTGTTAGTTTATAATAACTCTGTAGCTCCTCCTTTCTTTCATCTCTGTGCGTAGAGATATATATGCAATGCCTATCTGCGCGAAACTTCGCGAATGGCCTGAAACAGTTCAGGGTATTCAGCGTCATGCGAGGGAAATATTCAATGGCCCTCTTCAGCTGCAGATAATAGGTGTGGAACATCGCGTTTGATTGCCATTGTTTTTCCATGTCGCTCGAATACCAGAGCGTAGTGAACTTCGCGTCTAGTGGTTCAAGGTCACTCCTTCCGGCATCTCCCAAGCAATGAAGGAAATTAGGATCAACAACCAACTAAAATGGAACTCGTAGCCCTAATCCCGAGCTTCGCTATAGTATTTCTCTAATTGGTTGACGAGGTAGCTTGCCCAATTCATTTGCATCCCTTCAATGCATTTTTCTGCGAGGTCGATGACAAACCCCATGACCTGCGTTGGCCTATTCTTCCTGACAAGCTTACCAACGATCAACTGGAAAGCTAGGCACACTGTGCCATTATGGATGGAGGCTACCTTGTAGCCCCGCTTCCCCTTCTCCACATCGCCATAGGTGTCTTTAATTGTCTATGCCAAGGCATGGTTTGCAACCTTACCTGGGTAAAAGTCCTATGGGTGTGGTCCTTGCATGCTCAATCCCATGATCTGGTGGATCAACATTGGATCTACTGTGATGCACCTATCCAACCGTAGGTAACCTCCATGGAAGCACGACAACAGAAGTTTAACGCATGCGTTAACCTCCTGATGTTTGTTGAAGTTTGGTAACTTCATTACATTGAGGATGGTCGATCTTGCGATGTCCATGGTCCATGGCTGGGGGATTATTTTCGACTTCTTCCCCATTGTCTTGGTCAAATACTTGTGTGGTGTGAGCATTCCATGGTTATTGCGATCTCCCAAGTTGAATTCACTGATCTTTAGCATCATAATCCTTTCCTATTGTGGTCCTACTTCGCGTATCCCCTTTAGGAGGTACACAGTGATCAATGTGTAGTCGAATTCCCTCGGGACATTTTCATGACTCACCACGCCAGCCAGAGGCGAGATGTAGTTGGGAAGGACTGATGAGATGAGCTTCGCATTCGCCAAGTCAACAAGATGATTGGTTTGTTTCTCTGTCGCAGTTCGAGAGGGCCCATATCGATGTGCAGTCGATGGGGATGCTTGCACTCCTCTTGTTGACGAAGCTTGTGCTCCTGTAGAGATGACCTTATCATCCATGAGGTCTATGAGAATCTCTTCGACGGATTTCTCTACTGCGTTAAAGTCACCCGAGATAAACACTCGAGATCTAATATCTCAGGTCGATGAACAAATAATCAAGGTATCAGAATGGATGGCGAGGTCTTAATAAGAACAGCGCGACAATAGTCATATCTTTGTGGGCTCAAATAATCACAATTGGAAAAAGTGTTCTCGGTGAGACATGCGATGGACTAAATATACAAGGTCGTAACAGACTCCTCCAATGAGTAGGAGTGCCTCAATCAATGCAATTCCATCCATTATGGTGCGGTCCCAAAGGGTCCAATGGTGAACGTTCCAGCAATAACTGCGTTTCTAACCATTCTGGAGCATCGTTCTAACGGTCGAGACGCCTCCAATGGTCATATTTCTTCATGGTGGCAAAGTGTCAATCTACATTTCTCTGCTATTTCGGCGAGGTTCAAGTTTTGCAAACCTTCCTTCTACGAAGTTCTCTCTAGAACCTCTTGCAATTTTTCTAGCTTTGCTTTCTTCTTACTAAGATTTCTAGATTTCTTTCCTGTGATCTGTGTCTCTAGATTCCTCTTTCCATTCTTACTCTTATCTCCTCTTGGCATAGTAACTTCGCACTATTGAGGGTCTTTCACAAGGTTCGAGGATAATACTTATTTTCTTACTATTTCTTGAGTAGGTGCTCTACTCTCCTATATGGATAAGTTCCCTAAGTTTGTGTTCTTTCAACTTCGAAAGTTAGGTCTCTGGTCCTCATTTACTTTGACTTGTCCTCCTTTTCTTCTAGTAAGTGCGTTATTCTCCTAGCCATGAAATCCCTTAATTCTTTATTTTTCTATTCTAGGGATTTCTCTTCTTCTTTCCTTGGGATCTAATCTCTCTCAATCCAAGTCCTTCCTAACAAAATTGCAAGAGGTTCATTATTCTCAACAAACTGAATGACCTCGAATTCTTCTTCTGTCGATGCTCCATGAGCAATCATAGGTACATGGGTAAGTCTTCCACATAGATTTATCAGCTTTCCTTTAAACAATCCTATTCCTCCCAATGAAGGAATCATAGAAGGCTTTCCTAAGATTTACAAAGTACTTTATGTACTTTCTATCATAATGTTCACTTGTGTTTCTGGATCTAATACACATTTTATGTCGAAGTCTCCTATTCTTGCTTCTATGCACTCTTTCTCTTTTAAAATCTCTGATAAACTGATGTATCTGTGATCATTCAATGTTTCTTTCATCTGCAATAATATAGCCTCTGATTCTTTCTGTTTCTTTATCATATTCTTAGCCTCTTGACCTTCCTTAGGGTTTTCTTGTCTCATTTTCATCTTTTCAACTTTAGCAATCATTCTAGGGAAATCCAAAACTTCATGTCCAGTAGATTTACAACAAAGGCAAACAGGACTTCTACCAGGGCATTCCTTAGCAAGATGTCCCGGTCTTCTGCAACTATAACAAAGAGTTAATCCTCTCTTTCTCTTAAACGATCCCCAACCTTTCCTGTACTGCACACTGGGATCATAGTGATGGACCTGCAAAATATTCTCTCTAGGATCCTGGATCCACTTGTTAGTCCAAACGTTCTTTCTATGCATAGGGATAACATATCTGTCACTATTTTTATCAGATCTATTCATATCATATCTTCTTTCTTCAAGTTATGCCCTAGTTTTCAGACTAGGACCAAATCTATCAAACTACCTAGATCCATTCTTTCGAAACAAAAATTTCCACTTATCTTACCTTTATTCAGAGCACAAAGCTTTAATATCTTACCTCTTTTCTTCATATAGGACTTCTCTTCTTAGCATAGAGCTTCACAAGTCAAGTAGAGTACTACGCACTACAACAACAGATATACGCACAAAGCTTTCTCTTTTCCTCAGTTCCTAGCAATCAAAGTTTCAGGTCCCGACAATGGAACCATTTGTTGGCATAGGGGTAGACCCAAGGTTCAACGCTTTAACAATGCACCAAAAAAAACCTAACTATCAGCCCTTTCGGCAACACCTGCAAAGCAGATGAAGTCTCACCTAAGGTAGAGGCATGGGGGGTTGCAGGACTCAAGTGTCTACAACCTAGTTGGGACACAGATCTGTGATCACAGTACTTAACAGAGCACTTAGCAATTGACATTCATTAGCATTTAATCGTTATTCACATCACAGGTAAAACCCTAATTACAGAGCAGTGCAGTATTTAACAAGATCTAACACACCCAAGCACTTAGCACTTAGAAATAGAACATATCTAGCATTCATTCACATTACTAAGAACTAAACTACTATATCATATGCATCTAACATACATACAGATGACATCACTAATCATAAATCACATCAATCACACAAATCAACCATAACACAGGATATACGTGGTTCACCCCCAGCGTGGGGCTATGTCCACCAACTCTTTGTCTTCTTTATTATCTTTTGTCAATCTCCTTACATGCACAGAGCCTCAAAACCAACTCCGCATAGGACAGGAGATCTGCGCGCACCTTACCATATCCTCCTTCCCCGAGCTAGGTCACAACACATAGCCTTTACATGACCTCTTACAATCACTTGCACTTAGCTCTGCAAGTTTTACACAGTATGCACAGAGCGTTCACAACCATTCACACTTAGATAACATTAGCACTAAGCCATCGGCATTTCTTACATCGCATAGCTACTTATTTATACATTACAAAATATTCCTAAACATGGGTAAACCCATGGGTTGACATCCCATACCTGTTACATAAACCCTAATCCTAAAAATCCCACAAAAGGGGGCGAGATCCCACGATCTTCGCTTCGCCTGGCGCTCTATCTTCGACCAGCTTGTCAAAGTCCCCAAAATTTGTCAAACATGACCAGTGTTTCCACAAAAATTGGTCAAGGGCCAACAATTGGACATGAAGGTCATGGTGCTCTAGAATAAATTTATAGGGTTGATAAATGTCCAAGAGAGATGCTACATTCACGAAAAAGCGACATGGGAGTTGGAAGACACAATGCGAGAGGCATACTCGTAGTTATTTTTGAATTTTTGATCAAAATTTTGTATATATGTACACATGCATGGTTTTATGCACTAACGACAATGCCAAAATAAGGAGGGGAGATGTAATACCTAGGTTTTGAGTCCCCAGATTAATAATGTATTTATGTTTGTTTGTTGAAAAGTTGGAGTGCCTGTAAATTTGAAAGGACGTAGAGCCTAGAAATGTAATACTTTGAATATAATAATAAAAATACATTGTTGGCTGCAATATGGACAAGGATGGATTTATAAGGGAATATGATTCCACGAGAGAGGGGGACAAAGGGGATAAGACTTTTATTATATTTTATTTAGCCGTCTTGGAATTAGTTTAGAATAATGGTTATGTGACCTTCTTGGGGAGGCTATGTGGTGCATTATATAGCATGTAATTATATAAACCATGTTTTTGGTTGTTTGGGGATTCACCATTCATTGTTCCTCAATCATTGTTACTTGTTCCTCATTCATTATTGTTCACTATTTTTCTTAGTTTGGACATGGAAAAATAATTATTAGAGGTAAAGAGCCATGGTTATTTGGATGTAGGTAACTATTCATTATTCCAGTAAGAAATCAATGCCTGAATGTGTGGATGCATTGGAATTTTTAGTATAACTATCCACAACTAAGAATACTTGGAGTTTCTAGCATTGATATTTCCTGACTAGTAGCAGTTGAGCCTTGGAAAATAAGTGGAACATATTGAGGGGTTCCATTGTAGAGAATGGGATTAATTTCTTTGGGTTTTGTAGGATGAAAGGGAAAGAGAGATGGTAAGATAGGATTGTTGTGTGCTTGAGAAAATTGTGATAGCTTGATAGCTAATTGTTGTGTGTTTTAGAGGCAGCCTAGGACCCATCCTTGTGGATTCATGGCCTTGGCTCGGGGGTGGCCTGTTGTAGAGATTTTATGTTAAATATAGCCTAAGGTTGGGTGGAACTTCTAACATTTACATCCAATTGGTGAAACTGTTGTTAAATATAGATTTATCTATTACGTGTTTATATAATTTATATTCAACGTTGTATTAATTTTCTCTAAGATGTTTTTATAACATGTGTGTTTTCTACTAATGTTGTGCATGGCATGTTATTCATTTATTTTATAGTTTAACATGTTCTTGATAATTGCGTGTGATTATATCATGCTTCTTGATTTAAAGGAACGTCATAGAATTCAAAATCAATCACTTAGCATTTGAACAAATTTTCAGGTTTGCTGAGTACTTCTCTTGTAGTACACTTGTTTAAAATGTAAACTATCGTATGAACTATTTCAAC
>SNQJ01S0015227.1:261730-285320 GCA_010110895.2 Picea sitchensis | reverse complement strand
TTGTTTTTAATTCTTATATGGCTACAACATTCTTTCATTAAGCTTCTTCTCTTTCTTATTAAATCCTAAATGGTAAAATAATTTATGCATAAACTTAACCATAGTCTTTAAAAGATCATTTTTGGATCAAGTGGTATCAAAGCAGGTTGACAGTTGTTTGTTTGAGTTTGGATGTGTACCAGAGAAAAGCTAAGTCGTGTTGAAGGAGAGCTTGTAGAAGGATATATTGAGATTGGGTAAAGAAAGAGGACATCTCAAAGTGAGAAGATGGCATCAAAAGTACTTTCTCAAAATGAACGAGAGTTTCAAAGAACTTTCTTTTCCATGTCAGATATGGTAAAAGTGTTGTATGATGATTACTTGGAATGAAAGAGACCAGTTCAAGGGGAATATTCAAAGAAAAACAAAAGTGAAGAAGGAGAGGACCCTCCTAAAACTCCTCCTTCATCTCCATCTTCTTCAAGTACAAGTTCAAATCTTACTTCTTCAAGAAAACATTCTCATAAACATAATCCTGATATGCCATTACTTAAACTTGATGTAAAATTAGTTTTTCCTATGTATGATGGTGAAATTAATGTTGAGAAACTTGATAACTAGGTTAGATAGATGGAGGTATATTATAATGTGCAACAAATCAAATATGAGGCAACCAAAATCAGATTGGCATCGCTTCGTCTTGAAGGTACAATTCTCATCTAGTGGCAACGTAAGATGCAACATGCCACTCAACAAGTTGGTAATATTTTTTCATCATGGCATAATTTTACTTCCACACTTAGAAAATAGGTCTATCCATTGGGATATAAGGAAAAGGATTTAATTGAATGGCAAAGTATTAAGCTAAGAAAAGGACAATCAGTGCAGGAATATATAGAGGACAAGAAAATCTTATGAAGTATATAGGAGGTTTTCCTACTTCTATTCGTAATACTGTATTTATGTTTGGACCTACTAATCTTGATGAGGTTTCTGTTCAAGAAACGTATATTGAAGAAGGGAAAATCGGAATTGGTGTATCAGGGGAATCATTTTCAAAGAAGGATGGCAAAGGAAAAGGGAATGGGAAGAAAGAAAACTCAACTACAATGAAGGAAGAGAAGCTCTCTTGCAAGCATTGCAAGAAAGAATGGCATGATGATGAGCATTGCTGGAAATTGCACCCAGAGAAGAAACCAAAGTATTTCAAAGAAAGGAAAGGGAGGCAAAAAGTTGGAACAACAACACAACGATCATACTTTGGGTCAGATTCAGGTGATGAGTCTAAAATCACAACAGTTGGTTTGACAAGTAAAATTGGTGATGGTTTTGATTCAAGAAGTAAATTGTTTCATATAAGGGTCATAATGAAACATACTAAGATCGATAGATTGATAGATAGTGGATCTCAATTTAACTTAATTTTAGAAGAAGTGGTTAAGAAATTGGGATTAAACACTAAGATGCATCAAAAACCCTATTCACTTAATTGGATAAGAAAAAATCACAAATTTCCCATAACAAAGCAATGTATCATAAAGTTTGCAATTACATCTAACTATGTGGATGAAGTAATATGTGATGTGGTGCCGATAGAAACATGTGGAATGGTCTTAGGAAGCCCTTATTTATATGATATCAAAGCAATATTCTACAGGGAACAAAATCAATATCACTTAACTAAAGAAGGGACATAATATGTTGTACATGCTCATCACATAAAATCAAATCAATCTCTTCTAACAATGGAACAATTAAAGAAAACATCTTATGAAATAAATAAACCTATAATTGTGCCAACTAAAGCAGTTGATGTTAAGAATGAACATGAGATGGTTGTAGAATGGAAGTTCAATCATAATTTGCTTCAAGATAAGTTAATGTCATGGAAGCACATAAAACATATTGGTTAATTTTCAGTCATAATTATGATGGTATCATTGCTAATGTTTTCTACATGGATGGTAGTGGATTCAGTGAGATGTGAACGAGTTCAAATGGCTAACAATATGCTTTCAGTTGTCATGGTTATTATGAAATTGATTATGATGCGACATGTGCATAGGATAGATTTTAAAGACAAAGGACAAGTGGGAAGGCCTATTTCGCACTTGATGTCTGGTTAATATCCTTTTGGAGGACCAAAAGATCTTAGTGGGGAGGAATGATCCAAAATGGATCCAAGAAGGCCAAAATTTAAAAATTTACTGGAATCAGACGAAACCAATGCCATTTTGTAGGGCTTGTTGTGCCGATTCTAAACATATTTTATTTTCAAAAAATGAACACCATATGTGAAAGTTATCACGCTCTGAACGTTTTCCCAAACAGGAAAAAATTCAAAGGTCAAAGTCAATTGGTGAAAGGTCATACAACTGAGATGGCATATGACATCAACATTACATCATGATGATGTCCACATGATGTCATGATGACATCAACAGGGTGATGTGGCAGGACCAGGAGATGACACGTGTCAGTCATTTTTGGCATTTTTGGGTTGAGTTGGCACTGTACAGAAGTGACACATGGCACTATATGAAAGTGACACATGGCACTATATATAAGTGACATGTGGTAGCTTACTGGACATTTTGACATGGAAGTACAGATGTTGACATGGTAGTTGATTGGGCAGGCTGATGTGGCTAGGGCCAATGACGAGGTGACATGTGGCCCAATGAGGAGGTGCCACATGGCACCTTTTGGAAGGTCAAAGTGGTTTGGCGATTGCCACCAAATCTAGTGAAATCCCGCTAAGTTTGGATAACTGTTGCTAAATTTGGTGGAGTTTGGCTTATTTAGTCGGGCATGAAAAAGAGAGACAAAGATTTTTTTGGCACGCAATTTGAGACTGTATGGACTGTACAAATTTGACAGGGCATAGCATTGGGATTAATGCTGAGGGGAGGTCCCGAGGGTCTATTTAGAACTAGGTCAAATTTATACTCAAAAGTTTCATAATTTTGAGAGGAGTTTGAATATGGCTTATGTTTTTGCATCAGAGTAGACGAACAAAAAAGTGCCTAAAGAGCCCATGATATCTAGCCAAGAATAGTCAGGTTCATACTCATAATTACCTATTCCATTCAATGGTGATGTCTGTTTCTGTCCAGAAGTTGTAGATATTAAAGGTGGTTTCATGAGTTGTTATGTAATCCTTTCTTTTGTATTATTAAAGCATTGAAGATTAATAAGAAGCCTCCCCAACTAAGACAAAGGCTCAGAGACATAGGAAAAATTGTGCTGAACTCCATTATCGATCTCAGTGTTATGGTTTGCTGGTCTTACTTCTTATATGGTTGCAACATTCTTTGATTAAGCTTCTTCTCTTTCTTATTAAATCCTAAATGGTAAAATAATTCATGCATAAACTTAACCATAGTCTTTAAAAGATAATTTTTGGATCAATTCCCCATGGATGGTCCTTGGTCCATGCATTTATGTTGGAAGTATCTCCTCAACTACCGAACCATACTTTTATTTAATGACTGGATTTGTAATTAGGAGAAAGGGTACACATGGTTGTTTTCCAAAATAATTCAGTAAAGTGGCTTGGGATCCTTAGCGTAATGAATCCCGTCCAAGACCCCTCTCTAATCCCTCTCATGGTATCATGGCCAATACTTGTGCTCCACCCATTAGTCAGTTGTGAAAGATATTTTATTAAGCAATTAATCCATTTAAAATGTCCATGGCATGGTAAAAATATTTCCATGCTGACAGTCAATCATCACTAATCATGGTTTATTACAATTAATTAGGGGATTAAAAATGGGGTGTTACATTCCCCTCCCCCTTCAAAGGAGCACCGTCCTCGATGTTACTTCTTCTTTATAACACCTTCCATGTCTTCATCCTTCGACCACTTTTGAAATATCATTCTTCTTCACAGTCTTGTCCCTTCCATACTTTTGGAAATTAAGTTCATGCCTACAACAATTATCAAACATATTGCATATTAAAACCAATTTTATGCAAAAATATGTCATTGGTTTTCATAACTCATGATGAAATTTACATGTCAACACTATACTTATCTGTGCATTCATGGATATGCATCCATATGGATACCTTGGTTAGACTTGGCTCAATTTTCTCCTTTAAACATACCCAATGTGCTCATGATCACATTCAATGGCTAACAAGAGGTATCTAAGTCTCCTATTCCTTTCGATCACTCACATTTCCTTCTCTACTACACAGTACCTAGGGCAATCCATCTTTCCTACTAAGGTATATTTGCATAGGAAAAGTATAGAGACTTGTAGATTCTTACAACCAAGGCATCCATTTTATTTTCTCTAACACAACACAACAATATTAATGGTGATTGTGACATCTTGTGGGATTTTGGTATCACAATAGTGGCATTTTTTCCTTTCCTTCCAACTTAACAACTATCATTTTTCTTTTCAGGATAGGTCTTTCATCTTACCTATATCATACATACATACAATAATTGTGAGATATGTTCATAAGAATTTCGATCATAGATTTTTCAAATCATTTTTCCCACAGATTTCAAATTTCACTTATCAATTTTTAGATATGAACTTAGATCCCACAAGTATGAGATTTTTTTCTCATAACAATTTGGATTTTTCAACGACAGTCATTGGTCTTCCTTATGCACTTAAAATTCTTCCGTATCCAAGACCATCCTTCCTCCAATTTCTCAACCTTCAAACAACCAGAAACATTGTTAGTATTCCATGCACATCATACTTTCATTGCACATTTACAATGGACGACACAGTGATATTAGAATTTCACATTCTAGAAATTGAATCACATATACTAATTAATCATATGAAATGGAATGAAATTATCATTACCCACATAGGTATTGTTTTACATACCAAGTTTTTCCATAATGCAATCAAACATCTCAATAAATAAACTAGTGTGTCAATTCCCAGGGCCACATCTACACAATACATCCTTTCATTTCTCCCAGAATGCCACATGTCTATGTCAGGAATTCCACCATTGTGATATAGGACTTAGCTAAGACATCACCACATAGAAAATATTTTATTAGCATTCTTGGCCACAACAGGAGTATATCTCTTGTATTGAGCTCATCACGACCTCAAATCAGCATAACATAACATGAAATCAAAATTTTCATCTAAATTCATCCATGAATTCATTCTTTATTGGTAACCAAGGTGTCAATATTCATGGCCATTGAATTTCTCTCTTTACCATCCCACAATTCCTTCGGAGTACTGGAAGGTTTTCCTTCCATAAGGGTAGTCTAATAAACACCCTCTTCTATACACATGGATATACTCCATGCATATGAAATATCTCCTACTTACATGAACAACCATTCTTAGTCATCAATGTTAATCAATACATTCATGAGACATCTTTTCATGAATTCGACGCAAGGATTCTAACCATCCTTTCCCATCAGAGGTTTTCCTCCTATGCCCCTTAGGTTTTCTTTCCTGAATCATACCCCACCTAGGTATCGATGACATGCAAGAGTCAATCAAAATTATAAATATATCACTAAGATATAAAACATTTTGGAAGGGATTCTTACCCAATCTCTTTTAGACCACATGTTACATAGGCATGACAAATATTATACATGTCTAAATGCCAACAAAATCTTCGATGTTTCCTTATAATGGGTGCTTCATGGGATCTCATAGGGTCCCTTCATCAATTATTCAACAAAAACCCATTTGTCTCTACCCTCTACATGAGGTTATCCACCATTGGCATTCATCTCGTCAACAACTCCAATCTTTCCCACACACAACAATCATAATAATAATTATATAAGATGTCATGTTAAAACATAATGTAAGTGTCCTAGCACTTTTAAACCAAAAAACATTTTTATGATATGCCATAACATATCCAACTACACTCTACTACATTATCCTCAATGTATTCATGAGTGTACATAAGCATATTCAACTGTTTTATTTTTACACAACCCTCAACATTCTTATGCCTGAAATATTCACACTGAACAACATATTAGTTTTCTGATCCTAGATAAACACAACAAGCAACAAGAGATGAGTTAATGGATTCTTCATTTTCCAACTCCTTTGCATAATTTGGAATTCTCACCACGACTGAGCTATTTCCATGACCTATCTCAGTTTTCAATCATGGCATTTACCGAGATATTCACTCAAGTATATATATTGCTTTATTTATCTCTCCCAACTACTCTTGTTTCTTTCAAATCATTTGACTTTGCTAAACAACCAAAGCTCTTGAGTGAGATTTTTTTTTTCCTTTTCTCCATATTTACTTATACACTCTACCCGTTTTTGGGCTTGCCCACTAGAAGGAGAACACCTTCTTCTAGAGGTTTTTATAGAACCTCCACGAAAAAATTATCCCCCAGTTGTTTATAGCGAAGATTGTTAGCGAAGGTGAGCGGCCAGAGGTTTTTGTGGAGATTTTTTTTTTCGGTGTGAATTTAAGGATAAATGAATTGGTTTGAATTTAAGGATACCACACCAGTGCTAAAATGTTCAAATGCACTATCACTGTTCATAGTCGAAGTTGTTAGAAAACACGAACAATCAAAAAACAATTGTGGACAATTTTGTTCAGTGTGCCTATATGGTATATCCTCCCTGGTGCTCAACTAAAACATAATGCACTGATGCGTATATGTTCAAATGCACCATAATAAGTCATAATGAAATAACAAACATCGATCAAAGCACACTAGTACAATTGAATCTTATGTACCTGTGTGTACACAATGTTTGATGGTGCACCATGGTATGGGTAAATAAAAATAAATTACCAGACCGATTTTCATTTGGACACCTCATTCTATGATTCCAATGTCTCAAGAAAGCATAGATTCTTACTCTATTTTCTTAGACAACCTGTTTTCGGTTCTCCTCGGTGATTTGGATAGCTCCATTGATCGATATTGGAGACATTTCCAATTTTCGGAAATTACCACCAAATTTCATTTCCTCTCAAAGGTGGAACCATGCCTCCTCGAGACATAAAAGTCCAGGTAATTTTTTTATTACCTTCCCATTTCCATTTTCATTTGTTTAAAATTTTAACCTAGCTTGAAATTTGGGACTTTTTTGAATGGAGATGCATTGTTTCTATTGGGCTCACTACAATGTAATGCATCATGTGCTAACTTCACAGTAAGAGCCACCTTTGATGCATCCAAGTTTTACATTAAGTGGTGCTTCCGCTTGAATTACTCAAATCCGATGCATTATAAAGGAAAATACTCAGGAAATAATGTGTCGGTGCTTTTCGAACTCAGAAGCACCGGTGTGTTCCATTTAACCAAGTGTACAGTTAAAAAATGACACATGAAATACAACTAAGCGGTGCAACCATTTTAAACAAATGCACTAGTGCCGTTAACAAAACCACATTAGAACAAAATTTCATTGGTTTGACATTGCGGGGAATTTCCCTTGACACCCCGTGTCTGATTCTCTACGATTCACAATGCACCATTAAAAAAAATGATGGTTCTTCAATAACATGGTAGCATCGGTTCATTCCTATTAACACATTGCACCACTTAATTTGCAATGAATCAATATAAGGAGCAGTGCCCATACTGACAAAAACCGCACTAGTACGTTATACTATAGGAGACACCATTAAACATCATGTCAATGCTCAAGAAACTATAGTGCACTGGTACTGTTAGTTAGAGAAAGTGCATCGCCATGTTTAAATTCCATAAAAATTAGGTTAGTGGTGTGTTTATGTTAACCAAATGCATTGTTGTGGTGGGGAGTTTTAGTAGACACCCCATGACCGATGCTATTGACAAAAAAACACACCGTTAAAAAAATTTTCAATGCTCCAATAGCACGGTAGCATCGGTGCATTTATATTTAAACATCACACCACTTAAGTTGATTTCAAACAATTTCACCTGTCAGTGCACCTAGATCCAAACAACGCACCAATCATGTAAACAACACGACACATGGTCAAATTTTCACAAATTATCAGCGCAATATTGCGTCTTATGGTAAGCATCACTAAGATGCTAGGAAGTGCGCCAATTGAGATACATGAACTGATGAATTCTATTAATTGAACACATAACCTATTTTTTGAAAAAAAAAAAATTCTTCCCAATGCGTCAAATAAATACAATGCACCAGTGATGTGTACTACAACACAAAGAACAAAATACATAATAATTTACCATATCGGTTCATTTTATGGGATGCCCCATTACTAGTGTGTTATAAGAAAAATGCACTGGTATCAATTCATACAAATCTAAAATGGATATTCAGTGCATTAAATTCAACAAAACAAACTAGTACAGTTAAGTGAGTTACACCAGGAAAAATATTTTAAAAACTATCATTGCGGTGCGCCTTTGAAAATGTGCCCATTAATGATGCATCAAGAGAAGACAACGCATTGGTTAAAAGCATAGGGTGCTCGAAGGAACATAAAGAGTCGATGCATTTCATATAACCAAGAACACCACTTCATTTAACATTAACAAATTCTACTACAATGGTGTGATTTGTAGAACCAATCACACCAAATTACACAGTTCATATGTGAAATGGCATCACAGGTTGTTTTGTATGACAACCCTTAACCGATGCACTATATATCACAACACACCACTATAGTTTTTGATGCCAGACTAACAATTATCGACCGGTGCATTATATTTAACACACCTTTGTCTGATGCCTTATGTTTGATAGGGAGCACCAAAAATGAGGCGTAGGTTTTTGTTAACAATATCGCTTACTTTTTCACCATTTTTTTTGCAAAAAAAAACTAATTTTTTGTTTTTGATAATTACAAATTTGTTATATATGCTTTTGTTTTATATTTTAAATTCATTTCATCTATATATATGTGCCTAAAAAGGATTTTATGTGAATCATATACATTGATGACGTCGAGTGTAGTAGTAGCCACAAGAAAAACAATTTAATTCACAAACTACATATGCAAACCTCCACAATTAAATTTTGTGGAAGTTTTTTTTTGCGGAGAAAAAAATATGTCACTCTTTGGTGCCTCTCATAATTTAGTGCATGGGATCGATCCTCTACCACTTTGTCAATGCTCTGCCTCACATCTCCTCCTTTTCGGGCCACTCGACTTTCTCCAGATTATTTTCCTCGTCATTCCTATAGCCAGAATACGAACTGACATCAATTCACTTCTAGATCGCATACCTACACGTCCTCTTTTTATCCTTGAGGGGGCTTATCGAATATCTCTTTGAGTATGGGGAGGAATTTTGTATCCCTTAAGTATATGTAACTGGGGTCCTTGTTGGTGGCACCGAGAACATCAACTTCATTCCCTTTCAAGTATGTCTTCTTGGCCCCTACTTTGGCATAATTAGGACTACCAATCTATACAATCGTAGCTTCCCAGTTCCCCTTTTCCATGTTCAACAAGAAAAGACACCGGTGGATGTATTAATTATAAACTGTGTCATCCTCAAGAATGACCTAAGCTCCATATTGTATATTTAATATAATTTAAGAAGTGCATTTGGAAAAACAACCAATGATTCATAAGTGTTGTCATCATGCCTTATCACTAAATATTAATCATTTCCTTAGCCTCATCCTTCTCTTCCATCCGATCCTCACCCATGTACTTACTAAGAATATTTTCATGTTTCTTCTTCTCCACAACCATGCGCTAAATCATTTTTTGAGCGAGAAGGGGAACATGTGAAACAAACTCTTTCTCCCTCTGTTGTTGGATTCACTTGTTTTTATCTCCCATTTATTCTACCACATCCCCATATTCCTTGAATAGGACCATCTTAATGGAAACAATGTCCCCTCTCTTGATCATCAACCTGGTCTTCCTTTAGAGATACTCAATCCTCTACTACTCCCTCAACGCTCTAGCCCGTATCTCCTCCTTCGTAGGAAAATTTACTTTCTAGAAGATATTATTCTCATCATCTCTATCGCCATAATAATTGGCATTAATTAACTTGTATATTCCATGCATAGACCTCCTGTTCTTCTCCTCACAAAGCTTATTTAATATCTCTTTAATGTCAAGGAGGAATTTCCTAGCCACACTTGTACAATTGGTTGCTGGAAGATTGTAACATGCCATCTTCCAACAATCAATTGTACAAGTGCAGTTGGGAAAATAATCCCTGGCATCAAAGATATTTTCGATAATCCCCCCAAGGTGAAGAATAGGGGGTATAGGTATGCAATTTACAAGAAAATTGACACCATTTATTCAAGTGACAAGGATGATGAGAAAAATATTTTAGAGAAAGTCAAGCAGCCTGTGGAGTATGAGATACAAAACAAAGTATTGAGGGAGTGGCAGAGGATCGAGTCTATCTATAGGGAGGCCAGGTTGACGATTAAGAGCAGGGAGTTCGTTTCAATTAAGCTGGTCCTATTCGAGGAAGATGAGGATGTGGTGAAAGAAATGGGAGAGAAAGACAATTGAAACCAATAACAGATAGAGAGAGATTTTATTTCCCATGTGCCCCTTATGGATGAGAAAGTGATCAAGCACATGGTTGTGGAGAAGAAGAAACATGATATTCTTCTGAGTAAGTACACATGTGATGATATCTTGGAGGAGTAGGATGAGGCCAAGGAAACACTTAATATTTAGTGATAAGGCATTCTAACAAAGCTTATGGATTATCGATTGTTTTTCCAAATGTGATTCTTAAATTCTATTAAATATACAATATGGAAATTAGGCCATTCTTGAGATTGACATTGTTAGAATTAAGACATCCACCATGGTCCTTTCTTGATAAAAAAGGTAAAGGGGAACTGGGAAGGTTCAATTATAGATCTTGGCAGTCCTAATTATTCCAAATTAGGGGCCAAGATGATGGACTTGGAAGGGAATGATCTTGATGTTCCCGGTGCCACTGGAAAGGGCCCAATTTAAGAACTCTCCATTGAATCAACAGAAGGAGATGGGTTGGCCAATTTTGGATGAAACATAATTGGTATCGCTTCCAAATATTCAAAAAAGGATCATTTGGAAGTGTTCCTACATGTATTTTCTATATCACCTATTGGATTATTGTAAGGTACTAGGTATATTATATTAGCATAAAAGAGAAATAATGCATAGAATAACACCAAGATAACAACATAATATGGAAATATTGCAGAGATAATAGCGGAACAACAAATTGTATGGAACCACAACACCAAAATTATACCTTATTGGTAGGAAAACATGTTCACTTGCCTCTTCGAGGGGGAGAACTCCCGCAGAGCAAAGCTCTATTACAATAATTCTTCAAGACAAAAATTATCATACCCTTTACTCCTATTTATACTAAATATATCGATCCAAAAGAAAAATCTAGAGGAAGATCCTTCTAGAAGAGGAAGCTTATATTAGGTATTCTTACATTTGACTTATTCCTCCTTATTCCCAAGCCTTATTAATATTGAACTTTAATACATGGAAATATATTATTCTACCCACTTGAGGGGTTAGGTAGGTTAGGTATCTAACATGCCCTCCCCCTTAAAATGATCCTTGTCCTCAAGGGTTGGGATGAGGAAATTGTTGCAGAATGGTAGATGGCTCCCAAGTGGCATCTGCTGGGGTTGTATCTTTCCACTGGACTAACACTTCCTTGATGGTGCGTTGACAAAGACAATGCTCACGTTGGTCCAAAACTGCTTGTGGATGCAACTAGATTGATCCTTCTTCATCCAACTTGGGAAGGTTGGTTTGAGCTTGGCACTTAGTTCCAATCACCTTCTTTAAGCAAGAGACATGAAAAACAATATGGATCTTAGAAGAACTGGGAAAAGATAATTGATAGGACACCTGTCCCACGCGCTTGAGAACTGTATATGGACCATTAAATTTGGGTGCCAATTTATGACAATGTTTGGCCTTGAGTGAATTTTTCTTATAAGGCTGCACTCGAATAAATACCTAGTCTCTTTCAACAAATTGACATTTCGAGTGACCTTGATTTTCTTGTTGCTTCATGTGATTCTGAGCCATGACCAAGTTATCTTTGAGGGTACGGATAATAACCTTTCGAACTTAATGAATTTGGTCAACCACTTGGACCTTCGAGACGCCTGACATGTAGGAGATAATGTGTTAGCACTAGAACTCACTCTCCGATTGCAGAGAGAGTAAGCCTAATACCCATCCGTTTGTATGTCACAAATAATTTTAAACAAGTAAAATGGGTGAAGACTAAATATGATATCGCTTTAACTCAAAAAACTAGACTAGTATGCACAGGAAAGTGAGGTCTTGATCAAATTCAGTCAATAAGTTGGATTAAACGTGAATAGAAGGAAGACTTGGTGAGGAGAATGTAGAGGTCTGCTATGGACATCAGGTCTTCCAACAACCTAAGGAGGAAAAACTCAAACACAAGATCCTCTTGGATTCAAAGTTTCAGACACTGAAGTATATTTAAGAAACACAATCATAAAAATACAATGATCAAACATACATCATGATGCAGCTACAACAATTCGATTGGATCATCCATGCCCGGGCTCTTTAATGTGAAAGGGAAAAATACAACAAAACAAACTGATTAAAAATGGTCACAATACTGCTGAAATCAAACCTTCATAACAACAACATATGACCCTCAACTGTTGTGTGTTGTTGGAGGATCTACACTTCAGGTCCTATGAAACCCACGACCTTCCCTTTTTGCGCTTTCGAAATCTTGAGCCTCAGGCGCCAACTCCTTCTTCATCGACCCTTCATGCTTGTGACCTCGAGTTGTGACCCGGGGCTCCACCTCTGAGTGCTTCATGACTTTGGGCTTTGGGTTCACTGATATGAGCCACTCTCAACTCTCCCGATCCCCTAACTCCTAAACTAGAGCTTAGCGGGTGCTATCTCCCCTCCGATATGTGTGAACCTTAGCACAACGTGCCCCAACTTTGGATGACACGCATTTGTGGGTTTTTAAGTCCCCTTCTTTTGTATTTTGTCACCCAAGGGACAAATCCAAAGGAAAAAAAACCTGCTACAAGAATATGTGATAACATTAGGCTCCATGAGGGATAGAGTCCTCCTTGCGAGGCTCTAATATCTCCTTTGCAGTTCTAGTCACCTTCTGCATTGGGCTATGGAGTCAAGATTAAAACACCCTGCTGAGGAATACATGCCAATAAATAGAAAATGAAAACAAACATACATGGGCTCCATAGGATCTTATTTATATACAATCCTAGACTAATTGATTTTTACATGGTGCTAGGTGAAAGCAAATTTCCACCATAGCCATTCAAGTAACTTCCTGACTGGAAATTCCTTTACTCTATAAACGAATGATAACATATGATGCAACCATGTCAACAAAACAATTACATCCTTCACCTTTCCTCCAAAGGCTGAAGTTGAGATAAGGCTAGGCATCTCTAAGGCATGAAGGAAATGCAGCTCCATGTACTTGCTGACAGGCTCATAAAACGAGTGGGAAACTCCATAAAATTTGTAACAGACAACCCGATATGCTCTACAACTACTCACACATTGCTAAATATCTTTGGTAAGCACAGGTGGATGAGAATATGATGTAGGATTACTGATCCCATGTGGTACCTGCTCAATTACAAGTTTTGGACAGGAGATAAACTACCCACTAATCTCCTCCTTTACATGTTGCTCTCTGTTTTCTGCGAGTCTAGGATAGTTGATTTCCACCCAATGCTTTTCCTTAATTAATAAAGGAAAAGGATCTATAGTGTTGTCTTGGAAATCATTCATAACACCATACTTGCCTGTGAGTATTGGTGAAGTAATGCAATTTGAAAATTTCAAAAAATCTGAAATGTATCTCTCCATGTATATGGCCATATATGATCATGAATAATGTGACATAATCCTGGCTACTTTAGAAGACCAGGCTGCTCCTCTGTAAAATTCTCTCTTCTTGCAAATAAATTCCCTCCTTGTTCTTTTGAAACCAAATTTTGATCATCAACAATTGCCATCTCTTCTTCATAAGAATGGTCACAAGATAAAGGTGCAACATGATTTAGAACATCATAACTATGATCAGGAAAGAACATACAATTATCTATGCAATCAACCACTACTACATGCTCAAAATGTTCTGGAAACTGATCATAAGATTTTTATGCATTCCTTCCCATAGAAAAATCTGCAAATGTTGAAGAACCTGATTCCAACTATGAATCGTACCTACTTCCTTTTTGTTGTTCCAGATATGATTCATATTCACTATCTTTTCGCTCAGAATCTTAAACAGATTGATAGTCTTATTGCTCATGTACATGCAAATTTTTGAGATATGTCTGTCTATGAACCCACTTTCTAGCCCTGATGTTCTCTTTGACCTCTACATCATCTTCAAATAGATGTCTTAATGATGAATATTTCCTTTCTCTCAGGCGAAGGATAAGCTCTGGATGCTTAGCCATGACATAGTACACCATGGAAACAGTCTCTATGGGTTGGATCTCTAAAGGCATACTATGATAAACACTATAAAACCTCTTGTTGAAGACATCCAAGTCTTCCTCTTCCCCTCTCCTCAAGGCATTAAAATCATCCTAGTACTGATCAAGGGACTTGTTCTCACCCCACCACTTTAAAAAACCATGGCATAGCTCGGTCCAGGAACCAATAGAACCGAACTCCATACATCTAAACCACACAACAACATCTCCAGAAAGGGAATGTGAGAACAACCTCATGGTAACATGATCATGAATAATCTCAAACTGATCAATAAAGTTCTCAAAGGCCCCCAAGTGCCTTTGAGCTATAACATGATCCTCCCCAGAAAACCGAGGAAGATACTCAAAGGAATAAGGAGGGTAGGGATGCAGGTGATGTGGCAGCCTTAGAGGCTTAAACATCCTGCCTCTAATATTATCTTGAAAAGTTGTGGGATGAATATGGGATTCAATAAGAGGATGGGGAGGTTCAACAGAAACAACAGGAGGTAATGAGATCTGAGAAGGCTGTGAATCATTTTCAACCTCCTCAAGGCTACAAGGGTGATCAATTTCAAGAGGAGATGCAATAAATATCTCACTTTTATGAATAGGCTGAGGTGAAGACACATGATCTACATCTACAACACAAGAAGAGGGAATGTATTCTTCTTCAAAGGATGGATGAATGAAGGAAGGATTATTTTCATCTGAATATACAAAGTAGAGGATAATCCTCTTTATATGCAAAGGGAAAGAGAGAAATGAGTTGATAAAGAAGAATCAGATTTCATGAAGAAAAATCATAGACTAATACCTGGTATTTCCCTTCAATATGGTCATTTTTCTATCAATAACATCCTCCCCAGTGGAGTCTTTGATGGTGGATTCGCCAGGTGCAAGCCACAATCTTCAATGGTTCTGATATTTGATGCACCTTCAGAATCAGAAGCTCTTTGTCATTCTCCCATGGAAGATATATTGACTTTCATCCCTGGAAACGGTGCCAAAAATGTTAGCACTAGAAGTCACTCTGCGATTGCAGAGAGAGTAGGCCCAGTACCCATCAATTTGTATGTCACAAATAATTTTAAAGAGGTCAAATGGGTGCAGACTCAAGATGATATCGCTTTAACTCAGAAAAATGGACTAGTATGCACAAGAAAGTGAGGTCTTGATCAACTTCAGTCAGTAAGTTGGATTAAAGGTGAATAGAAGGAATACTTGGTGAGGAGAATGTAGAGGTATGCTATGGACATCAGGTCTTCCAGTAGCCTAAGGAGGAAAAAATCAAACACAAGATCCTCTTGGATTCAAAGTTTCAGACACTAAAGTATATTTAAGAAACACAGTCATAACAACAGAATGATCAAACATACATCACGATGTAACTACAACAACTCGACTGGACCATCCATGCCAGAGCTCTTCAGTGTGAGAGTGAAAAAGATAACAAAACGAACTGATTAAAACTGGTCACAATATTGCTGAAATCAAACCTTCATAACAACAACATACGACCCTCAGCTGGATCCTCCATGCCTGAGTGTTCTAACAAATCTTTTACAGAGAGATGGAAAGAAGCTGACTTATATTAAATAAGAAATTTAAAATCCTATTACATAACATATAACCAAAATTTTTATCAAAGCTTTACAATGCGGGAGCTTAGCTCAACCATCGACCTCTAATAAAACTCAAAACTACATACATATACTCAAAAATTCGCCGAGCAGAGGCATGCTCGAACCACTTCATTAACGTTTTTAGTCTACGCCTCCTCTGTCATATTGTGTAGGCCTCCTCATGTCAGATGTGAGCCAGGCGACACTATGTGCTTTATAGGAAAAACTATCCATAGCGGAGATTCAGATTGATAGTCTTCCTTTATAGCCGCTCTCTGCATGTTTTCCATTTATGGGGTGATACAGTGTATCAAACACCACTCCTTTTTCATTTACGGATTCTTCTCAGGATCGCAACGAGGCTAAATGCCCAGGGGCTGCTGTGTGCTACTGGCGGATCTACACTACAGGTCCTATGAAACCCGTGACCTTCCCTTTTTGCACTTCTTAAATCTCGAGCCTCAGGCACCAACTCCTTATTCATCTCCCCTTCATTCTTGTGACCTCAGGCTGTGACCTGGGGATCCACCTCTGAGCGCTTTGTGACTTCAAGCTTTGGGTGCACTAATGTGAGCCACTTTCGACTCTCCTGATTCCTGAACTCCCGAACTGGAGCTTAGCGGGCACTATCTCCCCTCTGATATGTGTGCACCTTAGCACAACACACCCCGACTTTGGATGACACAAATTTGTGGGTTTTTAAGCCCCCTTCTTTCACATTTTGTCACCCAAGAGCCAAATCTAAAGGAAAAAAAATCCCCCTACAAGAATATGTGATAACAGAACAGAAGGTTGCTTTTGTCCATATACTACTTCAAAAGGAGTCACGTGAGTAGCTGTATGGTAAGAAGTGTTGTACCACCATTAAACTAATGGTAACCATTGAGCCCATCGATTTTTATTTTCAGAGGAAAAACACCTCAAATATGTCTCCAAATACTTGTTGACAACTTCAGTTTGACCATCAATCTGGGGAAGACAGGAGGTGATAAGATGCAATTGGGTGCCATGTAGCCTGAAAAATTCTTACCAAAAATTGTTGGTGAAAGTGGGATCTCGATCGGAAACAGTAGAATGAGGCATGCCATGAATCTTGAAGACATGATCCATGAAAATTTGAGCCACAGTGGATGCAATAAATGGGTGTTGAAGAGCACAAAAATGAGCATACTTAGAAAGACGATCAACAACCACCATGATGACTGAATTATTTCTTGATTTAGGTAATCCCATAATAAAGTCCATAGAGATATCCCTCCAAATAGCAGGTGGAATCATAAGCAGTTGTAGTATGCCAAGAGCTTTGATTGTTTCACCCTTGTGCATTGAAAAAAATCGCATTCTGCCACAAAAGTGTGAATGTCCTTTTTCATATCATTCTAAAAGAAAGAACGTTTGACCCAGTCATAGGTTTTGTTAAAACATGAGTGGAAATTGTGGGTGTAGCATGGAGCTCAGAAATCACCATGGATTTAAGTTGTGACTGTTTACTTAAATACAAACGAACTCTGTAGTGAAGATCATTATTGTGACAAGAGTACACTGGGCAAATTGGAGAATTGGATTGCAATTGTTGGATCAAATGTGAAATTTTTGGATCTTGTAGCCATTCTTGGCGAACAACTTGGAGCCAATTTGGTACAATGAAAGAGAGGAAGAAGAGGGACCCTTCATATTCATATTTTTGTGAAAGAGCATCAACAACCACATTTTCTTTTCCTTTCTTTTAAATGATCTCATAATCATATACAAAGAGATTAGTTACCCATTTTTGTTGATTCAGGGAGGAAGGTTGTTACTCTAGAAAAAAATTGAGTCTTTGATGATCTGTCTTAATTTGGAAGCATTTCCCCAAGAGATAAGGGCGCCAAAGATCCACGACATGAAAAATAGCCAACATTTCCTTTTCATAGATTGATTGGACCAAATGGCGTTCTGACAATTGTTTTCTTGTAAAGGCCAAATGTCTTCCCTCTTGCATAAGGAATGCTCCAATTCATCTCCTGGAGGCATCACATTCCAGGACAAATGTCTTTGTGAAATTAGGAAGGGCCAGGACCATAGTAGTGCACATAGTTGCCTTCAAGGATTGAAATGACTAATTAGTTGTGGGAGTCCAAGTGAAAGAATTATTTTTAAGGAGAGTAGTGAGAGGCATCACAATATTTCCTTAATTCTGAACAAAATTGCGATAATATCCTGTTAAACCCAGAAAACCACGCAATATTTTGATAGTCTTGGGGCAAGGCCAATCCTCCATTGCTTCAATATTCTTTGGATCCACCCGGATAGTAGCCTTGACAAAAATATGACCCAAGTAGTCGAATTCCAAGGAGCCAAAGGAACATTTAGAGTGTTTGAGGAAAAGTTGGTGCTGAGAGAGTAGATGGAGAACTTGATCCACATGGGAAAGATGGGATTGCCAACTTTTGCTATAGATGAGAATATCATAAAAAAAAAGTAAGACAAAATGATGAAGAAATGGACATAAGACATGATTCATGAGACTTTGAAAGGTGGACGGGTGATTACACAGGCCAAAGGGAATCATCAAGAACTCATAGTGACCCTCATGAATTCGAAAGAAAGTCTTGGGGATGTAAACTTCTTGCATATGTATATGGTAGTAGCCAAAACAAAGATCAATTTTAGTGAAGTATTGAGCACTACTCAACTCATCCAAGAGATCATCAATGATAGGAATGGGAAACGTTTCCTTGATGGTGAGTTTATTAAGGGCACGAAAGTCATGACACATGTGCCAAGTACCTTATTTATTGTGTATCATGACCACAGGAGAAGAATAAGGGCTATTACTGGGGCAGATAACATCCGCTTGGAGCAATTCCTACACTAGTTTCTCAATTTTATTATTTTGGGCAAAGGGATGACGATAAGGGAAAACATTGGGAGGAAGAATCCCAGGAAAAAGGGGGATGGAATGATCATGAACACCACGGGGAGGCAGAAGTCCCTGAGGAGTGGAAGAAATAGTTTGATGTTTGGAGAGGATACCTTGGAGGTCAGGATGCACAGAGGGTGTCTTAACCGCTTGAATGGAATGGAGTTGAGAAATAATACAAGAGTATCCTTTCTTGAGCATATTTTCCATGCGATGGGAACTGATGATCTCAGGAGAACTAGATGTGAGACCTTGGAATTGATACCTTTGTCCCTCATGTTGGAGTTGCATGATTAATTCCTTAAAATCCATAAGAATGGGACCCAAAGTGCACAACCATTTACCACCTAGCACAATGTCACAACCGTCCATGTCAATGGAAAACATATGATATTTCAGTTGGTAATGTCCAATTTGGAGATGCACATTTTCACAATGCCCAACACATTTCATGGACCCACAATTGGCTATCATGATTTGAAAATTATTGACAACACAAATATATCAATTGGTTTCCTGGGCAATGTGACGATGAATAAAATTATGGGTGCTACCAATGTCAACAAGGATGATGACCTTCCTATGCTTAATATATCAAATGTGATTGAGCATTTGTGGAGCAGAGAAGATAGTGAGGGAATGAAAGGAGATGAGTGGGTCAACTACAGGTGGGTAAGTGGGCTACTGGGTAGCATCAGGAAGGGAGGGATCTATTGAGGGGTCCTAAATCCCTTTAACTCAAAAGTAGGAACCAAACCCTCCATGGAGGCCCAATTAGACTCTGCAACATTTGATGGTGGAATGGTTCTCCAGATCTTTCGATCCGACCAAATTATCGATGGGCTTTATGTAGTGATTGACGAGATATATTATTATGAAAGTTCCTCCTTCAGTTTAAACGTTCTCTTTTTGTCTTTTATTTTATTAGATAGGCCTGATTAAAGATGTGTGTTGGTATAAACCAGCTGGTAAAAGGGGGGTTTATTAACTACTGAAGAAGGATGATCCTAGGATAAGCCTTGTGCTCAAGCATGTAGACAAAGATATTCACACCCATGACAAACCTAGTACTAATACATTAACTTGATGGTCTTTCAATTATTGAATGCGATACAATTATCAAAAGAAAACATACATGCAATAAAATGATGGCAAGAAAAATAGTTTCCTTAGCTCTAACATTAATCACACATTAACACAACTATTTTCTTTCATCATTAGAGACAATAACTACAAAAATTATTGAAACAACTAACTTATCAATAGATTCAGAAACTCTTACTCATTACAAAATTCATTCATGAAATAAAGTTGGAATTAATTCCTCCTCAAATCCAATCACGCAACTCCTTTGATGAAAAAACAAAAGTTTGTCTCCGGTCCTAAAAAACATTTCTCAATTAAGGTAATTCAGAAATAGTTCCTTACAATTCCAAAATGAGGGCCTTTTCAAAAAACCAACGACCCTTTCTATAAGGTCAATCCTCTTATTTATAATGAATCATTAACTAAAAACAACTACTACGAGTGCAAGCTAAGTAAAAAAAAATATCGCCACATGGCACTTTCATATCTATGTCTTCTAAGAATCATCAAATAGTTTTACTGAAGTGGATGAATCTTCTCATACTCTGACCATTTGACGAAGAGTTCCTCGCATGTGTTGGCATATGAAAACTTGTGCTAGTCCATCGGGGCTGAAAGAATTTATTTCACTTCTACTTCCCATGCTCGATACTTGACTATTTTGACACTTAACCACTACAAAAATGCTCGAGCCTTAATCAGACACTCCATGAACTATTATACTTGACTTGGTGCCATGCTTGCTGCCTTTTCTATCTCTGTTGTCCATGCCTAGTCTTGTTCTACATGTTTCTTGACTATGTCATGCAGGTCAAACAAGTCCTAGGGTGAGTCGAATTCTGGGAGGTTGATGTCTTTCATCTCCCGATTAATCTTTTCCCAACTCTTTTTGCAATCGATCCATTTCTCGTGAATCTCCCGCCGAGGTTCCTGGGCCATTTTCACCCAGTATTTGGTCGCTTTCTTAATCCGATCTATGCTTTTGTCCCTCAACACCCAAATGTTATTCTCTTCGGCGTCTCGACCCTTTTGAACTGTGATGATCTAATTGATCCTTTCCATTGTTGGGTGAGTCTTCTCATACCACCTTTCCACATCCTTGCAGGTCTCTAGTGCCATAAGGGTGTCTTCTCGGAAATCAATTATACCTGTAGTGAAAAGGTGTTTTTCATTCATGAATTTGTCATAGGCATCTTCAAACTCACTTCTCAAAAACACTGTGGCCTGTGTGGAGTCCTGGTATTATTTTTTCAAATGACGCAGATGATCCAACTCCTTAAGTGCATTGACCATCTCCTTTTCATCTCTTCTTTCTCTATCCAAGGTGGTATCTGTGATAACCATCCATGCGCTGATAAGCTCAGACATCTTGGCATTTTCTATGCTGAGCAACTTTTCCTCTATGGTGATGAGAATTGAACTATCCAATGTAAGCATACTCTTCTTAGTGGTTCTCTTCATGATGGATTTTCTCTTTCGGTCATAGGCAATCGCTTGCATATCGACGACCTCATCAACAAGTTCGGGTTTTGTTCCTCTCCCCAAGTTAGAGTATTTCCCAGGCTCCCGAATGTGTGTATGTGTTCTAGGATGGGTTCATAAACTTCTTCCATATGTCCCGATGGCTTGGCTTTTGTTTTTTGCTCATCGGCTAGTAAGGTATCGAAAAAAACAGAAGAACCAAAAGTAGGTTCGGTACTTACTTTGTAAACAGATGTCGAAATGCCGATTTCTTTCTATGGAATTTCCTCTTTTTGGCCCCCCGATCCTAGCTCATCCCTTGAGCTTCTTATTGGGGTTCCCGACAATTTGAGTAGCTTAGTTTCCAAGCCACTTTCGACCTTATGGTTTCTCTGTGGAAGATTTGAATTGAACCATCAGGACCTGGGGTAGATGCTTTCTCAGGTTCCCTTTCCTTTGTAATCTGCACTGGAGTCACCAGGGAAACCTCCGAACTCTCCTCATCATCATAGATGGTTATCAAGTTGAACAAGGGGTTTGGTACACTTGTCTACCCAGTGTCCTTGATATATTAGGTTGGGTTGAAATTCCCCCTGGTGTTATGATCTGCAATGATGGAACTTCAGGGTTTTATGGCCCAGTAATTTATTCAAGTTGTATTGGATCTAAGCCACTTGGCTCTCCTCTTCTTGCAATTGTGTCATCAACGGGGATCCTTGACATCTCTACAAGGTCAGGATCATTCTGTAACTGGTCAATGATTATTTGTGCCCCTTCTAGCAAGAGAAAACCTCTTCATTGTGCCTTTGTAGTCTATGTCGCTCTGATCTCTTCTTGAAATCTTAGGGCCACTTGAGCCGACTTATCTATTGTATCCACTTGTTCATCCATGCTCATAGCCTTGAACTTGGTCATGTTTGGGTTGGACATCCTCTGTACTACCTCCTCCCAATCATGAACGCACTCTGTGAAAATTTCATCCTCAAATTTATCATGTGCGTATGGCCAACATGATGATACATGTGAAGCGTGTTGGAGGACCAGGCCCTTAGGGTCGTGCTTGCGGAGTCATTCTGTCGAGAACCTGAATTCAAGTTGGCAAAACCCTTCTTGTTTGGCTTGAGAATTATCCTTTACCAAATAAAACCCCACATGGAAATGGTAGGGTATGAAACCCACTTCTTGTCCTTGACTAGTGTGGCGTTATATCCTTCTCTCCATACAGTCGGTAGATGAGATCCATCAAGTATATGTATGGCTCCCTTAAGTTGATTGTCCCATACCATCCATTTCTCCAGTTTGTAAACTTTTTGTCCTCCTTCCACCATGAGGCCATCAACTGGCTGGTGTAGTGGAATTCATAGAACTTCACCACTAAGTCTGTGTTTAGCCGATCCTCTAGGTATCTAAGTTTGTAGTACTTCTGGACTTCTGTCGGGAGGAAAAATACGACACACTTTCCATTCTCATCATTGATCAAGAACTTATGCATGTCTGTGTGGTCGATTAGCCAATTTAAAACTTATATGCAGGGGAAAATCGGGGTTATGCTGCCTACCATGGGAAAATATGACCATTGAATGTTTGTGAACACATGGTCATCGAGCGCCCATACATTTGTGTCGTTGTGTGGGGTATACTTCGGGTAATCCTCCCGGATGATTCTGTTGAAAAGGTCCCCCCGCCGTGGGAGAATTACTTTGGATATGATGCTTTCTTCTGTATCACCGAAGACCAGAGGTTGGAAAAAGGCTTTCTTTGTTGAGGTTTTTATGATTGACTCTTCCTTGGGAGTGTACTCCAACTGCCTCACAGTACCAGGAGATAAACCTTCACCTGTTTCAACTTCCTTTATGTTAAAAACCAAATATCAATATAGCATAGAAAAACCTCAAAAAAAGTACTCAACGCCTTGAAAAGGAGATAATTTCAGATAATAAGCCTCTTCGAGGGGGAAACCTCCTTTTACCCTAATTAAATGTTCAAGTACAAGATGATTCAAAATGAAAATGTCTCCTTGGTATATATAGGAGACTAGGAGGTATAATTACAACTAATGGCCTAAAGCCGACATAAATAAAATAACATTACTAATATAA
>SNQJ01S0015227.1:246008-261680 GCA_010110895.2 Picea sitchensis | reverse complement strand
AAGGGGTAATGAGCCAATATTAGGGCTTAACATGCCCCTCCCCTTGAGACAAGTGTTGTCTACAACGCTTGAGTAACTATGGATGATTCTGTATAAAAGACTCATCTTCCCAAGTGGAATCTTTAGCCGGTAGTTTCCTCCATTTAATGAGATACTCTGAAATGGATCTATTCCTTAGCTGGCGAATTCTTGTGTCGGTGATGGCTTCAGGCTCCAATATGATTTTTCCTTCCTCGTCAAGTTCTGGAAATATAGTTTGAATTGGGATCTTGTCACCTATAACCTTCTTTAAGCATGAAACATGTAAAACTGGGTGTACTCGTGACGATGCAGGCAACTCCAATTTGAATGCCATAGTACCAATATTTTGCAACACCTTATGAGGGCCATAGTACTTTGGTGATAATTTATTATCCTTCTTGGCTTGCTTGAGGGACATCTGTTTGTATTGTTGTAGTCTTAAAAACACCCAATCCCCTACTTCAAAACATCTTTAACTACAATGTTGATCTTCTTGTTGTTTCATGCGATTCTGTGCCATGGTTAGGTTGTCCTTTAAGATTTGGAGAACTTTTTGTTGATTCTCGACGTGATCTTCCACTACTTGAACCTTAGATTTTTATTTTAGAGAAGAAGTGATGGAAGGAGGGTGGTATCTATAAAGTTCCATAAATGGTGTCATTTTTGTTGCAGTGTGAAAGGAAGTGTTATACCACCATTCTGCCAAGGGTAACCATTTGAACCATTATGTTTGTTTATCAGAGAAAAAGCAACGAAGGTAGCCTTCCCGACATTTGTTCACTATCTCCGTTTGTCCATCAGATTGAGGATGATAGCATGATCTATGAGCCAATTGAGTATGCAAACAAGAAAATAATTCTGTCCAAAAATGTCCAGTGAAGATGGGATCTATGTCACTTATAATAATCTTTGGGTTGTCGCGAGCTTTTGAATTGTCTCCATGAATGTGGTGGAAACTGTACTAGCTCTGAAGGGATGAGAGAGTGGACAAAAGTGTGTGTACTTGGTTAGCCTATCAACAATCACCATGATGACACTCTTTCCTTCAGACTTTGGTAACCCTGTGATGAAATCCATGGAAACCTCCTCCCCATGCTGACTTGGGATGGATAATGGTTGTAAAAGACCCGGGGTCTTAATTGTTTCCACCTTATTTTGTTGGAAAACCAAACATTCTAACACAAACCTTTGAACATTAGTTTTAAGGCCATCCCCAAAAAAATACTTCTTGACTCTATGGTAGGTTTTCAAAAATCCAAAGTGCTCTCCTACTGGAGAGGTGTGCAATTCCAATAGTACCTTTTGTTTGAGTTGGGAGTTCTTACATAAATATAAGCGATATTTGTGCCATAGTGAATCATTTTTCCATGTAAATGTATATGATGCACTGGAATCCTGCTGCAACCTTTGAATGAGAGTCCACACTTTTTCATCATTCTTCCATTCATCCCTTGCTTCTATTATCCAATCAGGTTGGATGATCGAGATAGCATAGAGAAAGTCCTCAACATATTCATCCTTTCTTGAGAGTGCATCTTCCACAACATTTTGCTTCCCCTTTTTATAGACGATTTCAAAATCATAACCCAATATCTTGGTTACCCATTTTTGTTGTTCTTCTGAAGATAGTCCTTGTTCCAAGAAGTATTTAAGACTATCATGATCTGTTTTGACCTTGAAGGCGTCACGACAGGCGGAAGTGCCACCTGTTAGGTAAGGATGCCATTTCCTTCAATGCATAGTATTTGTGTTTCCTTCTCGCCAATGGGTTTGTGTAAGTCCTTTTCCTTGGTGGTGACTCAAAGCTAAGGGGCCTTCCTTCTTGCATTAGGACAACACCAATTCCATTTCAGGGCATCACATTCCACAATAAAGGTTTTGTATTGAAGTGCAGGTGGTCAAGACAGGGAGCTTTACACATCACCTCTTTAAGTTGTTCCAGCTTTAGTTGCCTCTGCGGAGTCCATGAAAATGCATCCTTCTTAGTTGGATTACGTTAAAGGTTTTGTTATTCTTCCATAGTTTTGCAAAAACCTGCGGTAGTAAGCTGTCAAACCCAAAAATCCTCTAAGGATTCTTGATGGTTTGGGAATTGGCGAGTCCATCATGGCATTAATCTTGTAGGGTTTACCTTGACACCTTCATGAGATACAATATGACCCAAATGCTCTACCTCCCTTTACTCCCAAAGAAACATTTTGGATGGTTTGGCATATAGTTGTTTCTCCTTTAGTGGATGTAGCACCTTGTTCACATGTGGCACATGTGATCCTTCCAAGACTGCTATAGATTAGTATATCATCAAAAATAGTAACACAAATTTTGAAGGAAGGGCTTGAAAATGGAATTCATCAACCATTGGAATGTGGAAGGTGCATTTGTAAGGCCAAAAGGCATGACCAAAAATTCATAATGGCCTTCATGAGTTCGAATGTATTTTTGGGATATCTTCTTCCTCATTTTGATCATGACCTGAATGGAATCAATTTTTTGAAATATATTGGTCCATGTAGTTCATCTAGAAATTCCTCAATGGCCGGAATGGGAAACTTATCTTAATAGTGATCTTGTTGAGCTCTCATGTCACGGACACATATGCCATGAGATATCTTTCTTGAATACCTAGCTTGTGGTGTATAGTAAGAACTTTGGCTAGGTCTAATAATGCCAACCTCAACATTTCTTCAACCATGCGCTCAATTTCACTCTTAGAGTAAGGGTATCTATATGGACTAATGTTAGGAGGAGGAACACTCGGGGAATTAGGTGAATTTCATGATCATGATTTCGAGTGGGTGGAAGACAACTGAGATATTTTAAATACTGGAATGCTTATCCAATGATCCTTTGGAGATCTTGAGGAATAGATGGCTTAGATGTTTGAACATCTAGTGAGCATAGTTGTGCAATAATGCCTTGATGCGCAATAATTTTGTCATGCCATTAGAGTGTATCACCTTCTAGGGTTTCCTTGTGATACCTCTTAACTCAATTCTTTTTTTCCTTCCAATGAAAATTTCATGAAAAGTTCTTGAAAATTAAAATCCACTTTGATTTCCTAATGATTGTAGCCATTGGATTCCTAATCTGACATCTGCACCACCCATGGGTATAGAAATCATTGGACTATTAATTACATATTCCCCATAGTAAGATTGATCGATTGCATTTTCATCATGGAGTCAGCCCGATGTAATTTTTCTAAACGGTGATGGCTCCTCCATGCAATCATTACTTGAAATTTCGAGATGCAAAGCAATTGAGAGCTTTGGCTAATTTATAGTGAATGAAATTATGAATGCTGCCAAAATCAAGTGGGACTATTACCTTTTTCTTTTTGATTAATCCTTAGGTTGAGGGGTTTGAGGAGTGCTAATTCCGGTAATGCATTACACAATATCATGGGGATCAACTCTTGAGGGCTGAAAATTGCTTCTATGTTTTCATCTGAGGAGGGTTACGGTTCTTGTTCTTCTTCCTCTGAACAATCTATGTAGAATAATTTCTTCTCACCACACTTATGTCCTTATTGTGCTTGCTGTCACAATTAAAAGCATAAACCTTTACTTTTCTTTCCTCAATTGTTGAGGTGTCAACCTTGTAGGTTGGTGTTTTAGAAGAAGGAGCATTTTTCTCTCTATAGATGTTAGGATTGGTCCTTCTAGTAGCCATAGCCATATTTTTACTCAACATTTCTTGCCATCTTAAATACATTCTCCAATGATTTTGGGTTCCCAACAGTGAACCTCATGTTGAATGTTATCCTTTAAAGTTCCTATGAATACATCAATCAAGTTCTCATCTAGAATATCCCGGTCACCTTTATATTCAATCTTTGGAGAGTTCTCAATATTAACCGATGGCAGACCCTTTTGTAGAGATATATCAATTGTCTAAAGAAGGTATTGCTCCTTGTATCCTCATAGTGTGCTATCATTTCTTAAGTGAAAATTGTCCAAGTGATGAGTGATTTGCAGAACAAAGCCATCGATACCATACAAATTGATTAGGTTCTAAATATAAAAAGAAGAAATTCGTACCTTTTTGTGTATAATGGGACATTATGGAAGTCGAAGAATTGCTCCATCACGAGTATCCATGTGATTGGGTCCTTGCCATCAAACTTCCTCATATCAATCTTAGGAACATGGTTGGTCTTCAAACCAAAGTTGGGTTCTCCGGTCTTGATTCACCTTCCTTGTGTCCTCATCATGAATTTCATGGGATGCATTTTTCACTTTTAGGTGTCTTCGGATTCACGAAGATTTCAATGCTTCCATGATCTCTCCTTTTAAACCCTCCATCATCTCTTGTGGTTCATCTTTGTTACTATCTTCTTTTGTAAATCATTTATGTCCCTACACATTTATTCACCTTCATCAAGAGTCTAAGTAGGATTTTAAGGCTTATTTGGTGTAGAAGTTCCCTTTTGGAGTGGCATGTTGGCCAAGTATCACTTGCGAACCTTGATTTTGAGGAGGTGGTTACGCTAGACAATCATTCTTACATATTGTATCCCAGAACAACCCTTATGGTATGAAACTTTATTTTTTGAAATTCTGTAATATTTCTTCTCTCTGATACCCGCGAGTCTGATCAAATTAGATGTGCCAAGTGGAATTCATGGTATTTTCTAGGAAGTCTCACTTGTATAGCGTTCCTTGCACAAAATAGGTGATATAAAATTCTAAAACTCACACCAGATTATACTACAGACTATCCATGATCAAATGAAACCAGTCCCCTCAGATTTGGATACTCTAGGAAGAAGTTATGATTGTTTTGCATGGAACACACTCTAGGAAGAAGTTATGATTGTTTTACCTGGAACACCTTCTTGAGACTAGTCAATAGGACTAGTCAGATACCCTATCTTATGCAGGGTGTATCTACAAATTTAAGATGAACCAGAAGCTGAAATTTTTACCACAGATACCTTACAAATTTTTGTAAATAGCCTCTGGAGTTTAGGGTCTGAAACGTTACATAAAATTTTTGATAGTGAAAATTACGCAATGACTCAGTTCAGTATGATTCCATAACCCTATATTGTACAGGATGTATCTCTGAAAGTATAAGGCCTCAGGAGCTGCATTTGGAACCCAACGTACCTTGATTTGTGTACTAAATATACTCCAAGACGTTCCTTCTAAAACATTGTAGAAAATAATTTATAGCGAAAATTCCAAGGTGTCTCAGATGTAGCAGCGAAACCCCAAGACCTTGAGCTCTGATACCATATGTTAAGAACCAAATATCAATATAGCATAGAGAAACCTCAGAAAAAGTACTCAACGCCTTTAAAAAGAGATAATTTTAGATAATAATCCTCTTTGAGGGGGAAACCTCCTTTTACCCCACTTAAATGTTCAAGTACAAGATGATTCAAAATGAAAATGTCTCCTTGGTATATATAGGAGACTAGGAGGTATAATTACAAATAATGGCATAAAGTTGACATAAATAAAATAACATTACTAATATAATATGCCCCAATTAAGGGGTAATGAGCCAATATTAGGGCTTAACACTTTATCTTGGGTTCTCTCGAAGAGCATCTAGTGGTTGGATTTATCGACGACATTTTACCGGTAGTTAGAACATATTTAGAGACCGTGTAAGAAAACATATGCATATATAAATCACAACCGCCGAATTGAAAAAATTGAACACATACCTCTGCAGCTTGTTTAAGCTGGTTTTGATAATCTGAGGATCATCACAATATTAATATGCTTTCTTTGCTTCTTCGGATGCTCTGGAATTCAAACTTGTGCGCAGAATGAAATTTTTTCAAAACTATTCTAGAGATTTAAACATGGATGAAATTACGTTGTCGCATTATCCATTCAATTCGGGTTATGAGTGTAGTTTTATTAAACCTTCTGCCATATCTTCAAATACGTTTAAAATTAAATTGGATCGTGGGTTGACAACATGGGCGTGGGTTGGAACATGGCCTATCGATGATTTCAAATTATTGTTGTTCAATTGACGCATGAGGTAGAAAAAAATGTGGGATGAAGCATTAACTGGTCTATTAAATGTCATAATCCGATTGTATCTTATGCCTAAAACATCCCATCATTTCGGTAGTCCATATGGTGAGTCGGGGGTTGGGGTTTTTCTTTGAAGAATTTTCGTTGATATCTTCTTGCAAAATCTCTGACGCCGCACGATATTTTCATACAGGGCTGGCATGGAAAGGCTGACATGGAGGGGTGACTAGGACACATGAAACCTTAAGATGACTCGAGATGAAACTAGGCCATACGACACCCTTATGTGATAAATACATGTGGCACTCGAGACCGGGGTCTTCATTTACTTGTGTCAATCGGAATTAAGAATGTATTTAAGATACACGTTATAAAACCTGATCCTAACCTTCAAATACTGAAAAGTATCAAGGATCGACGAGCGGAAATAAAACCTGCCCAAGTGCTCTCAGCTCGACTCTCTCGAAAAAGGCACGATTTTGAAAGTGTATCGGGGATCAACGATATGTTTATTGCAGAAAAATCGATTTTTTAACCCTTCTAGATTTCCCCAACCCCGGGCAAGCACATCGGTCATCGACTATCGAGTATTTCTTTATGGATTTTTTCAGTTTCCATTCTTCCCGCACTATGCCGACGTCGATGGGGATCAACTATCTCCTGAAGTTTCGTGCAGAAAAACTTACGCAAACCAACTCCACCTTCTACCGAAACCAATGACGCATCGATGATCGACGATTAGTATAACTATGTGGCCACTTTACCTTCCTGAATTTTTCCGATGTTGAACACAAGCGCGTTAGTCGCAATATTAGTTGCATATTCTTAGTTCGTATGTCAATTTCTTTTAGACACGAGGTTTCATTTAACAAGTTCAAACAAACCTGACTTGATTGATAATGGTCATGAAAACAAAAACAAAATAAACCATTCCCCAAAGTGAAATCAATTTAGATAGTCAAAGAAAACAAGTGTTACCCAAAAAGTGATAAAATTTCATAAGGATTTTAGGGTGTGTTGAGCGCTCAATAGGATCTTCAACAAGGGGAACTGTCACATCTTCTTCAGGAACATCTTCAGATATGGCCATAAAAAGTTTTTTGTTCCTTACACTTGTGCCCCAGAAAATATTTCTCATCACAATTATAGCAAAGACCTTCAGTTGGAGTTTATCCATTTCATCCCTAGTTAATTTATGGACCTTGAGGGGATTGGCAGGGGGGTTAGGATTAGTGGGTCAAGGGCGAGGAACAAAAGAGGGTTTTTTTTTCTAGGAAAAAATAACTTGTTGGGCCTCTTTGGCATGTTTAGTAGCTTCCAACCAAGTCTGAGGGAGGGCCATGAGAACTTGGGATCGAATTTTGTTCTTTAGGCCACTGATAAAGCATTTGCTAAAGAATGCATCTGACATGCCCTCAGTTGGAAAGGCCAAATTCTCAAAATAAGTGATAAAGTATTCCACTGTGCCTGACTATTTCAACTTGGTCAAACGACCGAGATAGTGGGTATTAGTGTCAAAGAAGTCATAGAGATATGCAACAAAATGGATCCATGCAATATACCCTTGACGTGAATTTTTACTCCATTGCCACCATTTCCATCTTTCAAGATCTAGATAGAGGATAACATAATGAAGTTTGACCAACTCATAAGTAATACCATGCAGAGAAAAATAATTCTCCATTTGAGTTACCCAACCCATGGGATTAGAGCCATCAAATTTATCGATCTCAACGTGGGGAAGACGGGGGTCATGATGAAAGCAGTTGGATTCAAAATGCGGAGAATGAGAGGAATCAACGACATCTGGTTGGTTTAAGGAGAAAGGAACTAGAGTGCGGTTCAACAATTGGTTGAAAGAAGATTGGAGGGTGTTAAATTCGTTCATGAATTTGGCATGCATGGTGTCAAATTAGTGTTGGACTTAGTTCTCGAATTTTTCAAGGCGAGAATTGGTAGTGCCAATCTCAGATGTCACTTGTTGGATGGATTCCTTGGCTTGATTACTGGAATCTTGCACGTCTTGGTTACAAGTGGTGGCCATTTGGAGAGGGTGAGTGCGGCTAAGGGAAAATGGGTGGGTGGGACCACAAAAAATGACTTATAAGTGATAGGTACCATGACGATCAGGGCGATAAGGGGAATATGATGGGATATGTGGAAAAATAGGGAAGTTGGGAAGGGGATGGGTCCATTGAAAAAAAAGGATTAAAAATGAAAGGTACGACTGTGATCAGGGTGAAAAGGTGAATCCAATGGGATAGGTCCCAAATAAGCGTGTTGGCGGGACCACTATACTCGTTTTAATTTTTACTCCTGTGGAATTATACTCCGATCTGAAGAATACTGCAGTGTTGAAATACCCAAATTCTTAAAAAGAAAAAATATGCAGTAATTTCGTGACCAAAATGCAGGAGACACAATTGTGTGGCAATAGTTCTTGTTTGTTCTGTTTCTATTTCCTTCCCAAGGGTTAGGGTATGTAGGGTGTCTACAAAAAAGGGTTCTCCCTGTGCTATAACTCTTTGATATATGTGAGGGGTCCAACAGTAGTACTCGACCCAATATCTCAGGGAAAAAACTAAGGGGGATAGACTGTTCCCTTAGTCATACTACTCTACTACCAAGGTAATAGAGAGTGTCTCCCCAATTTTTTTTCTTGGTAGCACTATAACGGTCAGGAGGCCAATCAATTTATCTATGGAGGGCTTCAGGAGATCTAGGTCGATCCTTATATAGGTGCAGTCTGATGCACTACCACTTGAAGGGGTACCAACATGGGTTACAAGGGTGGCCAACAGATGTGCGCTTGAGTACCACTTGTATTTTCTTCTTTTATTACTCCCCGACAATGGGTTTATCCACGTAACGACAAATATCTATTGATTTAAGACGTTGGAATACATCTCTACCCTAAAAAACAATTAACCCACAATTTTTTGCCGAGGAAAGTGCTCTGATAACACTTGTAAGGTACCAGGTATATTATATTAGCAGAAAAGAGAAATAATGCAGAGAATAACACTGAGATAACAATACAATATGAAAATTTTGCAGAGATAATAGCAAAACAAAAAATTATATGGAACCACAACACTAGAATTATACCTTTATTGATAGGAAATAATGTTCACTTGCCTCTTCAAGGGGGAAACCTCTAGTAGAGCAGAGCTCCATTACAATAATTATTCAAGACAAAAATTCTCATACCCTCGACTCCTATTTATAATAAATCTATCTATCCAAAAGAATGATCTAGAGGAAGATCCTTCTAGAAGCGAAAGCTTCTATTAGGTCTTCTTACATTTGACTTATTCGTCCTTATTTCTAGGCATTATTAATATTGACCTTTATTACATGGAAATATATAATTCTACCCACTTGAGGGGTTAGGTAGGTTAGGTCCCTAACAATGATTGACCACAATTAGAGGTATTATACAATCAAATTTGGGTAGTCGATCATTAATATAATGAGAAGATGTGACACATCGAGGGTTATTCTTCAACCCTTTACATTTTGAACAACCACATACCATTGGTGTGTCACAAAAGATATACAATTCATGGTGTAATACCATTGACCTAGGCTACAAGGTACTAGAAGATGACATGTTACAAATGGTAGGGTAAAGAAGCTATCCATTTTCATCAAACATTTGGATGCAATATCTTTCTCCTAATAAGAGCTTGAGGGATTTTTTCACTGGTGGAATATCTTTCTCATCCTAACTCGATCCCAAATTATGATCCTAAAAAAATGAATGAAAAATTATTCAAATGAATGTGCATAAATGACATAAATTGAATCAGATAAATGAATTACAAATAAAATCTAGATTTACTTCAAATGGCATGGGAGAAGTTGTCAAACTTGCAATGATATGGAATGAGTTGGAATCTGAAGTATTTTCCATTTGACATTATAACCTTATTTTCCATATATCTAAGCTAGAACAATTACAGGAATGAAAATCAGAAGAACAATTAGTATGGAAGGGAATTATGAAATCATCGAGTTTGCTAAAATAAAATTGAGTTATGAACCCCCAAAAATCTATCCCTCCTTTAATAAATAGGGATCATACCTAAAGTTTCAAAGGTCTACAATCTTATTTATTTTCTAATTCCTTATTATTTTAGCCTTCTAACTTCATAAGCTAACCTAATCTTACCTTTATACCTTAAACTAACAATCTGACCTAATAGGCTTTGAGCCAAAACCATCATCAATACGTGTATGAATCTAATATTAAAATTTGGTGGTGTTTTTATTTATATTTTAACACACCAATGCGTATATATATATATATATATATATAGAATGCACTGGTGTGATGAACTATAAAACACATTGAACTATTACATCTGTTAGAACCTCCACAAACCAAAATATCCGTAAATTTTAATAACAAGGGTTTTCATTTATATTTTGTCGATAAAATTGGTATCGGTGCATTTTTTAGTATATATGCATCGGTACACATGAATTGGTGAGGCTCGTCGATTTGACAATAAATTTAATTTTTTAAATTTATAGTGTAATAAGTCTTTTTGCATACAAATTCAAAAAACACAACACAAAAAGGGAGGGAATTTCATTTTTCAAAATGTATTTGATTATAAATTAAAACATTATTCATCATTTCATTTTTTTGGTAGAATTTAGAGGGAAGGTTTGTGGAAGAGAGATTTACTAGCATCCTGAGGGTCAGTTTCCATCCTTTCCATTTCGATGCATTCAAGAAGCAGGGGGTGATCAATTTTGATCTGCAATAGATACAACATCCTGCTCATGGAAATTTACCCTAGAATTAGCCAATTTGTCTGCGATATTTTTAGCCTCACGCCAGACGTGTGAGGGGATGAGGATGAGGTGAGGAAACAAAAAATTCCTTAAATATTCAATATTACTAAGAAGTCTCCATCTTGGAGAGATATTTTTTGGATTAGAGACATTCAGGAGCTTGAAGAGAAAGGTAGCAATAGTATGTCAATCACCTTCCACTATAACCCTTTGGAAGCCATCTTGGGAGGAAAATTGAATTCCCTTAAGGAGGGCCCAGAGCTCTGCATAGTTGTTTGAATCATATCCAATTTTCCATAAAAAATGTGTCAAATATTCCCATGTTCATTTTGAAATAAAAATGCCAAAGCCTACAAGAACAAGATTTCCTTTAGATGCCCCATCAAATTTAATTTTGATGAATCCCAGAGGGGGCCTTTTCCATGAGGTGAGGCATTACCGTGAGGGGGGATGAGTAGGATTCATGATGATAATTGACTCTAGGTCTAGTTACCAAATAATAAGTATATATTTTTCATTATGATCACATGGTATATCCTTCATAGGCCATTTTTTATTCTTGATTTTTTCCTACACATTTCCACAAATTTTGAGTTAGACTACGGATGTTGGTGATTGCTCAGAGAGAAGTATTTTGTATCTTCTCTCCTTCCAAATATTCTATACTACAAAATGAGGGAGAAACCTCCATATGTGATTCAGAATGTGATTTTTAAAGTCCAATAGTATCCATCAATCAATTGTGACAATTATGTTATGTTGTTGTTGATTAGAAGTGTGTATTGCTAGAGCTACTTGCTCCCAAAGAATAGAACAAAATTGAAAATGGTTAAGGATGTGCTCCATTGATTCCTCATGTTCTAGGAAAATAGGATGGGCTGATGGACTAATGAAGCCCCATTTTATGAGTTTGACCCGATCATCATTGAAACCAAAATCAAGGAGAAAGGACCATATATTACCTCAGTGAGTGTGTTACCTCATTAGCGAGGATAACATTGTCCATGATATGACACCCTTAAACATATACTAATTGTTTTTAAAAAATGATGAAAGGGATAAAATGTTTGAGCCTAAGAACCATTACCTTGGTGATGAGCTTGTAGATGATGTTGTAGAGTGAAATTGGACGGAACTTCTTCATATGAGTGACCCATTCCCAGTGAAAATTTTACGAGATAAATTTTTCTCATGTGATAATTTTCCATGCTTTTTCGAAAAAAAAAGGTTCACCAATTTCCATTTTTTATAAAAATGTTTCTCCCAAATTCTATAGAATATAATTATTTATCTTAAAATAAACCCATATTTTATAGAAACTATCTAAAATCCTTAGAAATTTGAATATTTTACAAAAATATTTCCAAACATTTTATAGTTTGCATATTAAGAACTAGTAAGATTTGTCAAGGTTTCTACATTTTGAGATAAATTTCCATCATTTAAATCATCCCTGCCCTCTCCTCTTTAGGGACAAGAGTGATGAATGTGGCATTAAGAGTAGGAATAAATCCAAGGGTGGTGTGAGGATCATCAATAAACTTCTATACTTCTTCGCTAGCAATGTGCCAACAATCATGAAAAAATTATGTATTGAATCCATCGGGTCCCAGATATTTCCTTGTTGGTACCTCCTTGATTTCCTAATCCACCTCCTGCATCGATACTTGACGAAGAAGGGCTGCATTATGTTCTTTTGTGATCAAGGAGGGGGCATGTTTAATTATTTTTCTGATAGCTATAGACCTATCACAACAGGGTTCTGTGAGAATATCCTTGTAGAAATTGACAAGTTCCATTTCTATGTCGTCATGATCCATTATTGGTTTCCCTTGATCATTTTCCAACCTAGTAATTTGGTTGGTGTGTCAGCGCTGGATCATAGAGTGGTGGAAGAATTTAGAGTTTTTCTCACCTTCTTTTAGCCATTGTACTCTATATTTTATGCACCATAGGATTTTTTCCTTCACGTATCGTTCCTCTAACTATTGTTTGAGCTACATATCTTATTCCATAAAAAAAAATTGTGTTTCCCTATGCGATAAGTTTTTTTTTCACCTACTTCATGCATTTTTCTAAGTTTCTCTAATCTTGGAAGATATTTCCAAAGACATTCTTATTCTAGTCCTTTAGATGTTGCTTGATTTTTTTTACTTTTCCTAGAATCTTCACATTAAGGTTCCATGATAGACAACAATATCCTCCCACCGTTTTTGAACGTTCTCCTAAAATTTTAGATGTGAAAACCATAAATTTTCAGATTTGAATGGTTTGCGACTATGGGAGATGGAAATGTCAATCGATAGCTATATGGGCCAATGATTAGATCCCTTCATCAGAAGAATGAGATATTCCATGAGAAGGCCATCCAACAACAATGGTTCTTATATGATTAATTTCTCTAGTTTGTAGGTTGTTTTCTTGGAACCCGATCTCATGTTCATCCAGGTGTGGATTCCATTTATATTTTCTAGATCATTTAAATTAAGGGAAACAATTTCCTTCTTAAATCCCTCTCTATCATATTCCATACATCGGAGACCACCATGATTTTCTTCCAATGAAAGAATAATATTGAAGTCTCCTCCTAAAATATAATGTCTATCCTAAACAAGTTCTCCTAGACCTTCCAAGATGTTCATAAAACCCCTTTATCCAAGGGTGTTTGCGGGCCATACACACTAGTAATAGTCCCTTCCTTGTCAAAATCAATTTCCCTATAAAAAGATGTAATGGTCCATTTAGTTGAGCATAAGTTGTCAAGGAGAATAATGACTAGGTTCCATAGGATTTTTATCCCCCTACCACTCCTCTAGATTCATTATACACATAAGTACGTTTTTGCCAACATTTAGAAAAAAACAAATTTGCATCAACACCTACACATTTGGTTGCTTGTAGCAATCATATATCTAGATTCTATTGTATCGTATTGTTTTGAAGGATGTGCTTCTTGGTCCTCCGTTTGAGTCCCGTTACATTCCATGAGATGATATTCATGAGGAATAAGGGGAGAGAATAGGAATGAATCTCTCCATGAGCTTTTGGATCTGTCCAGAATTTTATCATATAACCACATACCTCCCGAATTAACTATTGGGTATACTTTATGCCTTGTCTTTTCTCTTCTTTTGGCGATTTCGATGCCTCTTTGTGTGGATCTAGAAGAAATAAAATCCCCACTCTAGACCAAGAGGTGGATCCAGCTATGTAATTTAGATAAAATATGTGAACTTTCAATAGCTTCTCTGGCGGTAGGGATACTAGTTCCTTCTTAAGATATGCTTCTTTTAGATGCATGAGGTCGATCTCTGCTAGTTCCTTTTTTTCGAACTCTATCTCGATATCGTCGTTGTCTTTAGTGAATTGATATTCTTCCATAGGAATGTGATTCATTGTGGGGCTTATCTACTCAAGTATTGGCTCTAGGATTTACTTGGATCTTCCCAGAGTTTTCTCCTTGCTGGATTGAAGAGGGACCACTTCTGGATCATGGGAGTCCAATATATGGTTCAAGATCTCAAAAGAATTACTAGTTGACAGACCCTTGGATGGAGTTGGGTTTTTTTTTTTGTAGTTTTGTCTTCTCTTCCCTTGGACTTAGGTGAATCCATATTTTTATTTTTTAGAGGTTTTTGTTGCAGTCTTTGGGGAGGGGGGAATTGAGTGGAAAATCTCTAAAAGGATGACCATGATCATGATATTTCCTTCATCTGAAGGGGATGTGATCATAATATATGGCTTGATTCCATTCCTCTTCATGATATTCCAAACATATAGATCATAGTAATGGCTTGGAGATATTCATATAAAAACATATTCAAGCATAGATGTATAATGACACTAGCATGTAGCTTCATCTTCCTTGACATAAATCCCTAGAGTATTTCCAATCTCACCCAAGATTTATCCAAGAAAAAAATCCTATGGAAGCAAATAATGTCTAATCTAAATAGGAGCATAAGTAAAATGTTTTTTTCAAGATGAAGCGCTATGTCCAATGTCTCAAATAGAGTCATATCGAGTTAAATAAATAGGGCCCATTCTCAAATATATGATAATTTTCCTCCAGATTTTGAAAAATCACCATGAAGAAACCCTTAGACCCCAGTTGAAGGTCACAGTGGCCTTTGGGTTTCCACCATGTATTGATCCATCTAATTAGATCTCTCTCTGATGGAAAAAGCCTTAAAAAATTTCCAATAAGGGCATAATCCGTCATGTATTGAGTTTTGTCTCCTACAATAACTGAAATGACTACATACCCGGGTGCCACTGAATCTTAAGGGATGCATTTTAATGGCTCCCATGCTTGAGCCACTTTTGGATTGGAATAGTCAATCTCAACCTCCATTTCCTTTCAGTTATTCAACTCCTTATGATATGATTAGATTTTGTGTTGCAGTGGCAGCTCAAAAGGCATATGCTATCCAATGACCCTTGTGGGTTCATTGACTACCACATTATAGTACAAGGGGGCTCCAGCCCCCTCACCTTCATCCATCGTATCAATACCAAGATCACTCACTAGAGGTGAGGTCTATGTTGAAATGAAAGAAAGTTGATTTCTATAGAAACACTAGAGCTCCATTAGCATCAAACCATAGCATAATAGTTTCATATTGGATTTTATTTAGAAATCCTTTTTTGGTGTATGTTGTTTCATTTTTCAATTTAAGACCATGTTAAGACCTAGAAAAAGCCTCATTTTATGTGTGAAACCCCTTATTAATCCCTATATATTGAATTATCACATTTATAGTATTAAAAGTGTATGTCGGATAGAACCCTTCATGGTACCCTTTCATTATAATTGTACCATTTGTCTCCTATATATATATATATA
>SNQJ01S0015227.1:230429-245998 GCA_010110895.2 Picea sitchensis | reverse complement strand
TTATTAATATTGACCTTTATTACATGGAAATATATAATTCTACCCACTTGAGGGGTTAGGTAGGTTAGGTCCCTAACAATGATTGACCACAATTAGAGGTATTATACAATCAAATTTGGGTAGTCGATCATTAATATAATGAGAAGATGTGACACATCGAGGGTTATTCTTCAACCCTTTACATTTTGAACAACCACATACCATTGGTGTGTCACAAAAGATATACAATTCATGGTGTAATACCATTGACCTAGGCTACAAGGTACTAGAAGATGACATGTTACAAATGGTAGGGTAAAGAAGCTATCCATTTTCATCAAACATTTGGATGCAATATCTTTCTCCTAATAAGAGCTTGAGGGATTTTTTCACTGGTGGAATATCTTTCTCATCCTAACTCGATCCCAAATTATGATCCTAAAAAAATGAATGAAAAATTATTCAAATGAATGTGCATAAATGACATAAATTGAATCAGATAAATGAATTACAAATAAAATCTAGATTTACTTCAAATGGCATGGGAGAAGTTGTCAAACTTGCAATGATATGGAATGAGTTGGAATCTGAAGTATTTTCCATTTGACATTATAACCTTATTTTCCATATATCTAAGCTAGAACAATTACAGGAATGAAAATCAGAAGAACAATTAGTATGGAAGGGAATTATGAAATCATCGAGTTTGCTAAAATAAAATTGAGTTATGAACCCCCAAAAATCTATCCCTCCTTTAATAAATAGGGATCATACCTAAAGTTTCAAAGGTCTACAATCTTATTTATTTTCTAATTCCTTATTATTTTAGCCTTCTAACTTCATAAGCTAACCTAATCTTACCTTTATACCTTAAACTAACAATCTGACCTAATAGGCTTTGAGCCAAAACCATCATCAATACGTGTATGAATCTAATATTAAAATTTGGTGGTGTTTTTATTTATATTTTAACACACCAATGCGTATATATATATATATATATATATAGAATGCACTGGTGTGATGAACTATAAAACACATTGAACTATTACATCTGTTAGAACCTCCACAAACCAAAATATCCGTAAATTTTAATAACAAGGGTTTTCATTTATATTTTGTCGATAAAATTGGTATCGGTGCATTTTTTAGTATATATGCATCGGTACACATGAATTGGTGAGGCTCGTCGATTTGACAATAAATTTAATTTTTTAAATTTATAGTGTAATAAGTCTTTTTGCATACAAATTCAAAAAACACAACACAAAAAGGGAGGGAATTTCATTTTTCAAAATGTATTTGATTATAAATTAAAACATTATTCATCATTTCATTTTTTTGGTAGAATTTAGAGGGAAGGTTTGTGGAAGAGAGATTTACTAGCATCCTGAGGGTCAGTTTCCATCCTTTCCATTTCGATGCATTCAAGAAGCAGGGGGTGATCAATTTTGATCTGCAATAGATACAACATCCTGCTCATGGAAATTTACCCTAGAATTAGCCAATTTGTCTGCGATATTTTTAGCCTCACGCCAGACGTGTGAGGGGATGAGGATGAGGTGAGGAAACAAAAAATTCCTTAAATATTCAATATTACTAAGAAGTCTCCATCTTGGAGAGATATTTTTTGGATTAGAGACATTCAGGAGCTTGAAGAGAAAGGTAGCAATAGTATGTCAATCACCTTCCACTATAACCCTTTGGAAGCCATCTTGGGAGGAAAATTGAATTCCCTTAAGGAGGGCCCAGAGCTCTGCATAGTTGTTTGAATCATATCCAATTTTCCATAAAAAATGTGTCAAATATTCCCATGTTCATTTTGAAATAAAAATGCCAAAGCCTACAAGAACAAGATTTCCTTTAGATGCCCCATCAAATTTAATTTTGATGAATCCCAGAGGGGGCCTTTTCCATGAGGTGAGGCATTACCGTGAGGGGGGATGAGTAGGATTCATGATGATAATTGACTCTAGGTCTAGTTACCAAATAATAAGTATATATTTTTCATTATGATCACATGGTATATCCTTCATAGGCCATTTTTTATTCTTGATTTTTTCCTACACATTTCCACAAATTTTGAGTTAGACTACGGATGTTGGTGATTGCTCAGAGAGAAGTATTTTGTATCTTCTCTCCTTCCAAATATTCTATACTACAAAATGAGGGAGAAACCTCCATATGTGATTCAGAATGTGATTTTTAAAGTCCAATAGTATCCATCAATCAATTGTGACAATTATGTTATGTTGTTGTTGATTAGAAGTGTGTATTGCTAGAGCTACTTGCTCCCAAAGAATAGAACAAAATTGAAAATGGTTAAGGATGTGCTCCATTGATTCCTCATGTTCTAGGAAAATAGGATGGGCTGATGGACTAATGAAGCCCCATTTTATGAGTTTGACCCGATCATCATTGAAACCAAAATCAAGGAGAAAGGACCATATATTACCTCAGTGAGTGTGTTACCTCATTAGCGAGGATAACATTGTCCATGATATGACACCCTTAAACATATACTAATTGTTTTTAAAAAATGATGAAAGGGATAAAATGTTTGAGCCTAAGAACCATTACCTTGGTGATGAGCTTGTAGATGATGTTGTAGAGTGAAATTGGACGGAACTTCTTCATATGAGTGACCCATTCCCAGTGAAAATTTTACGAGATAAATTTTTCTCATGTGATAATTTTCCATGCTTTTTCGAAAAAAAAAGGTTCACCAATTTCCATTTTTTATAAAAATGTTTCTCCCAAATTCTATAGAATATAATTATTTATCTTAAAATAAACCCATATTTTATAGAAACTATCTAAAATCCTTAGAAATTTGAATATTTTACAAAAATATTTCCAAACATTTTATAGTTTGCATATTAAGAACTAGTAAGATTTGTCAAGGTTTCTACATTTTGAGATAAATTTCCATCATTTAAATCATCCCTGCCCTCTCCTCTTTAGGGACAAGAGTGATGAATGTGGCATTAAGAGTAGGAATAAATCCAAGGGTGGTGTGAGGATCATCAATAAACTTCTATACTTCTTCGCTAGCAATGTGCCAACAATCATGAAAAAATTATGTATTGAATCCATCGGGTCCCAGATATTTCCTTGTTGGTACCTCCTTGATTTCCTAATCCACCTCCTGCATCGATACTTGACGAAGAAGGGCTGCATTATGTTCTTTTGTGATCAAGGAGGGGGCATGTTTAATTATTTTTCTGATAGCTATAGACCTATCACAACAGGGTTCTGTGAGAATATCCTTGTAGAAATTGACAAGTTCCATTTCTATGTCGTCATGATCCATTATTGGTTTCCCTTGATCATTTTCCAACCTAGTAATTTGGTTGGTGTGTCAGCGCTGGATCATAGAGTGGTGGAAGAATTTAGAGTTTTTCTCACCTTCTTTTAGCCATTGTACTCTATATTTTATGCACCATAGGATTTTTTCCTTCACGTATCGTTCCTCTAACTATTGTTTGAGCTACATATCTTATTCCATAAAAAAAAATTGTGTTTCCCTATGCGATAAGTTTTTTTTTCACCTACTTCATGCATTTTTCTAAGTTTCTCTAATCTTGGAAGATATTTCCAAAGACATTCTTATTCTAGTCCTTTAGATGTTGCTTGATTTTTTTTACTTTTCCTAGAATCTTCACATTAAGGTTCCATGATAGACAACAATATCCTCCCACCGTTTTTGAACGTTCTCCTAAAATTTTAGATGTGAAAACCATAAATTTTCAGATTTGAATGGTTTGCGACTATGGGAGATGGAAATGTCAATCGATAGCTATATGGGCCAATGATTAGATCCCTTCATCAGAAGAATGAGATATTCCATGAGAAGGCCATCCAACAACAATGGTTCTTATATGATTAATTTCTCTAGTTTGTAGGTTGTTTTCTTGGAACCCGATCTCATGTTCATCCAGGTGTGGATTCCATTTATATTTTCTAGATCATTTAAATTAAGGGAAACAATTTCCTTCTTAAATCCCTCTCTATCATATTCCATACATCGGAGACCACCATGATTTTCTTCCAATGAAAGAATAATATTGAAGTCTCCTCCTAAAATATAATGTCTATCCTAAACAAGTTCTCCTAGACCTTCCAAGATGTTCATAAAACCCCTTTATCCAAGGGTGTTTGCGGGCCATACACACTAGTAATAGTCCCTTCCTTGTCAAAATCAATTTCCCTATAAAAAGATGTAATGGTCCATTTAGTTGAGCATAAGTTGTCAAGGAGAATAATGACTAGGTTCCATAGGATTTTTATCCCCCTACCACTCCTCTAGATTCATTATACACATAAGTACGTTTTTGCCAACATTTAGAAAAAAACAAATTTGCATCAACACCTACACATTTGGTTGCTTGTAGCAATCATATATCTAGATTCTATTGTATCGTATTGTTTTGAAGGATGTGCTTCTTGGTCCTCCGTTTGAGTCCCGTTACATTCCATGAGATGATATTCATGAGGAATAAGGGGAGAGAATAGGAATGAATCTCTCCATGAGCTTTTGGATCTGTCCAGAATTTTATCATATAACCACATACCTCCCGAATTAACTATTGGGTATACTTTATGCCTTGTCTTTTCTCTTCTTTTGGCGATTTCGATGCCTCTTTGTGTGGATCTAGAAGAAATAAAATCCCCACTCTAGACCAAGAGGTGGATCCAGCTATGTAATTTAGATAAAATATGTGAACTTTCAATAGCTTCTCTGGCGGTAGGGATACTAGTTCCTTCTTAAGATATGCTTCTTTTAGATGCATGAGGTCGATCTCTGCTAGTTCCTTTTTTTCGAACTCTATCTCGATATCGTCGTTGTCTTTAGTGAATTGATATTCTTCCATAGGAATGTGATTCATTGTGGGGCTTATCTACTCAAGTATTGGCTCTAGGATTTACTTGGATCTTCCCAGAGTTTTCTCCTTGCTGGATTGAAGAGGGACCACTTCTGGATCATGGGAGTCCAATATATGGTTCAAGATCTCAAAAGAATTACTAGTTGACAGACCCTTGGATGGAGTTGGGTTTTTTTTTTTGTAGTTTTGTCTTCTCTTCCCTTGGACTTAGGTGAATCCATATTTTTATTTTTTAGAGGTTTTTGTTGCAGTCTTTGGGGAGGGGGGAATTGAGTGGAAAATCTCTAAAAGGATGACCATGATCATGATATTTCCTTCATCTGAAGGGGATGTGATCATAATATATGGCTTGATTCCATTCCTCTTCATGATATTCCAAACATATAGATCATAGTAATGGCTTGGAGATATTCATATAAAAACATATTCAAGCATAGATGTATAATGACACTAGCATGTAGCTTCATCTTCCTTGACATAAATCCCTAGAGTATTTCCAATCTCACCCAAGATTTATCCAAGAAAAAAATCCTATGGAAGCAAATAATGTCTAATCTAAATAGGAGCATAAGTAAAATGTTTTTTTCAAGATGAAGCGCTATGTCCAATGTCTCAAATAGAGTCATATCGAGTTAAATAAATAGGGCCCATTCTCAAATATATGATAATTTTCCTCCAGATTTTGAAAAATCACCATGAAGAAACCCTTAGACCCCAGTTGAAGGTCACAGTGGCCTTTGGGTTTCCACCATGTATTGATCCATCTAATTAGATCTCTCTCTGATGGAAAAAGCCTTAAAAAATTTCCAATAAGGGCATAATCCGTCATGTATTGAGTTTTGTCTCCTACAATAACTGAAATGACTACATACCCGGGTGCCACTGAATCTTAAGGGATGCATTTTAATGGCTCCCATGCTTGAGCCACTTTTGGATTGGAATAGTCAATCTCAACCTCCATTTCCTTTCAGTTATTCAACTCCTTATGATATGATTAGATTTTGTGTTGCAGTGGCAGCTCAAAAGGCATATGCTATCCAATGACCCTTGTGGGTTCATTGACTACCACATTATAGTACAAGGGGGCTCCAGCCCCCTCACCTTCATCCATCGTATCAATACCAAGATCACTCACTAGAGGTGAGGTCTATGTTGAAATGAAAGAAAGTTGATTTCTATAGAAACACTAGAGCTCCATTAGCATCAAACCATAGCATAATAGTTTCATATTGGATTTTATTTAGAAATCCTTTTTTGGTGTATGTTGTTTCATTTTTCAATTTAAGACCATGTTAAGACCTAGAAAAAGCCTCATTTTATGTGTGAAACCCCTTATTAATCCCTATATATTGAATTATCACATTTATAGTATTAAAAGTGTATGTCGGATAGAACCCTTCATGGTACCCTTTCATTATAATTGTACCATTTGTCTCCTATATATATATATATATATATATATATATAACATATTTTATTATGAATTGGATATACTGTAAATGGAGGTTTCCCCCTTGAACTAGACTACATTCATTGACTTTTATCATTTTTAAGGTGTCAGATCCTAACATTTGGTATCCAAGCATTGATCCTAGGGTTTTTCTTCTTCAACTGATTCATCTTGGATTTTTCACTATAACATTTTTTTCAGGATGCATTAGACAGTGAAACTTAGATTTTATTTATAAGACATATTGTTGGCCCTTGGTTATGGATTAAGAAAGAAAGCGAAGAAAAAGGAAAAGAAAATACGAAGTGTGAATTGCGTGGAAGGTACATTGACTGAGATTGGGTCGAAGTGGTTAAAGAAGCAGAAAAGAAGGAGCGAAGCAAGAGAAATCTAGTCGTTGAACAAGAAGATTGAGGATGACATATCAACAAGGAAGATGGATCGTGGACAACTCATCAAGTGGAAGAATATGTCAAAGACTTCTTTGGAGCACTTCGCGAGAAAGAAGGAAAGATGGTATGGCGAACCCCATAAAAAGTGGGTCAAAGAGGACCTAGGGTTTTGGATCTAGGTCTTTGACACCTAGATGTTGTCATGTAATGTATAAATAAAGGTTTAGAGGACCCGGGATGGGTTCGTGGAGAGTTAGTTGAGAAGTGGTTGTTGTTGTTGTTGTTCATTTTGTATTGTGCGAGAGAGAAGTGTTGAGTGTGAGAGCCTTCTGGTATTGTAAGATCTTTAGCTGGGTGCGAAGATAAACCCTGCAACTGGGTGTGTAGGGAGGGGAGAGAAGAAGAGAGAGAGGGATATGCAAGCTAACAACGTAGATAGAATTGTATGTTTTCATATAATATCAATAAACACAATTCTATGGACGTAGCCCTAGGGAGAGAGTGAACCACATATATTTTGTGTCCCTGTGGTTGATGTTGTGTTCTTTTACCCTCTGTTATTCTTTTATTGCATCATAGAGTTAGATATGAGATATAACTGTGTGAAGTAGGTTAATTTGGTAATTGATATCTAGTTTTTGTTTTTCTATTGGTTTGGATCCACTTTGTATATCCTCTGGTTGTAGACACCTGTGTCCTGCAACCCCCTATTGCTACTTCGGGTGAGATTGCATCTGCTTCACAGGTGTTGTTGAAAGGACCAGTAGTTAGAGATGAACCCTGGGTCTACCCCTGTGCCAAAAAATGGTTACCTTGTCGAGATTGAGATCTTCTTAAGGGAATGTCAAGGTGGTTTCCATCGAAGAAAGAGATTCAGAAGTGGATAGAATAACAAGAAAAGGACTTTGATGAAGCCCAAAATAAGAAACCTAAACTTAGTACAGAAGACTGGTTGGGAAAGTATATCTTTAATGATATACATGAGATTTTATTTGGAGGAATTCATAAGGAGCTATACGAGTGGTTAGACAGATTAGCAGATACCCAGTTGGAGATCAGAGCTAGACCACCTGTGGTTTGGATGTCGGCGTTTATCAAGAAGGTCAAGAGAGTTGATAACACTGTGTCAAGAGAAGTAGATCACTGGTTCGATAGTACTATTGGAGGGTACATCACTGATTTTTCTATTGACAGAGTAGAGTCATATATCCAAGCAGAGAGATATTTATTTAAGGGACCTAGAGGAAAGTGTTACACTTTTTGATGTTGATGATCAAGATGTTATTGCATGAGAAGAACATATTGAAGATACAGTAGTTGGTTAGATAGAAAGGCCAATGTTCAAGAACTCAGACAACGACAACGACACAGAGGTTGGACACATGCGTAGTGGGAGATCATTTAGAGAAGTTCCTCTGGTGAACTTTTTTGAGTAGGGTGACGAGCCACTAGAATAGGATGAAAGGTTCTACAGTGGATAAGAAGAAGAGTTGTTGAACGAGGAACATTCAGAGTCCACTAGGGAAGAGGAAGGGAAGACTGAAGAACCTCGCCAAGGAGAATCAGAAACTTCAAGAACTGCATCGACTGTCGAAGTAAGTACTATTACTCCTCATGTTCTTTTACCAATGCTAAGTAACCAGAGTATTCAGAGTTACTAGAGCACTCAACGCACTATTACCATCAGTTCAATACATACTCATTCAAGAAACCTAGTAAGATATATGGCAGATGAGATGAGGCTACCTATCTTTAAGGGAGATGGATCTGAAGATCCTGATAAAAATTGGTTTTTATGTGAAGTTTTATGGAGTATTAAGAATGTGAGTGATGAAGCAGTTAAGAGAGCTCAATTTAGTACTACCTTGAGAGACCGCACACTGAGTTGGTACATGAATTTTGTTACTGGAGTTGCACAGTCTAAACCACTGAATGAGATCAATACTGCGTTGAGCGAAGAATTCAAGAAACCCAAGTCGGAGTCACAATGCATTACAGAACTGAAAGAAATCAAGCAGAAAGTAGCTAAACATGTTTGGGAGTTTGATCATAGGTTTAATACCTTGACAGGTCGATTGAGTTTTCATATTCTAGATGAGAAGAACAAGGAATGGTTCATTGCTTCCCTCTTACCACACATCCGAGTTCCTGTGATGCAACATAAGGTTTCTTTGTAGGATGAGGCATTATATATCACCATGAAATTAGAATGATCCCCTATGGGAGAATCCAACTCAGGTATGAATCAAATTTTTAGTCAGCTAACTAGCATATCTCTGCAGGTCGAAGATATGAAGAAAGACAACGGAAAAGATAAAAGAGAAGACATTTGGTGTATCAGATGCAAATCAGAAGGCCATGATAAGGAGCATTGTCCCCTATTTCATGAATACTTGGCTTCTAGAGCCCCGAGCCCTTTGACGTAGGTTACTCTACCTTGGTGCGAGGTATGTAGAAATAGACATCGCCCTAGTGAATGTTAATACATGCAAAAATATGTTCATACACCTACAAACCTCTACTTCACATTCTGTAAATCTGTGGGGAATGATGAAAAGGATTGTAGGGCTTATGATCTCTTGCATGAAAGATCAAGAGACACATATCGAATTCAAGGAGAAGTACAACAGGAAGGAAATACTACGTAGTATAACTCTCCAGGAAGAGGAAACTTCAATCCTCGTGGTGTATTCAGAGAAAGAGGACGATCAGGAGGTATGGGTCGAGGTTGAGGTTAGATAATTTGTTATAACTACGCATAGCCAAAACACTTGGCAAGGGACTGTTAGAACCGTTGTACCACTTCCAGTTACTGCAACTCATTGGAACATGTCATAGAAAATTGTCACGCGCTGTTAGCCAAGCTTTAGGAGAGACGAGGAGGAAACCATAAATTACAATTAATCTTAGCAGAACCTTACAGAGTGGATCCTAGAGTCATTGTTATCACTAGATGATGTGTTGCTACAGGTGAAGAGAGAGTGACTCCAACAAAGACCACAAAATAATCAAGGGTCAGAAAAGTTGTAGAGAAGACACAAGAGTTTGATCCAAGAAAAGAGAAACAAACATTTGAAGAGGCAAGAAAAGATTTTGGAGGAGATCAGGCTTCTTCTTCAAAGGCACAACCATAAGTGAGAGAATGTGGGATGCCTCTGGCATTTGATCAGTCTGCATCACCTGGAGAAGGAAAAGAGGTAAGCAAGCTTATGGAATTATTATGCACTTGCATTGATTTAATTAAGGATGAAAGAGCCATACAAGAACTACAACACTTGATCCAATAGTATGAACTAGGGAAGGTACACCCTCTGCTGCATAGAGAAGTACATCAAGTATCCAAAAAGAGAAGGACAAATAAGGAATTGCACCTTAATTCTCAGATTGGATATTATGATATAGATTATGTGACCCTCGACTTAGGGTCAGAATTCAATGTTATGACAAAGAAGACCTGGACCCTAATGGGAAAACCTAAGTTGATTTAGTCCCCTATCAGGCTCAGGATGGCTAATCAATAGGAGGTAAGCCCCTTTGGAAGGCTAGAGCATGTCCCTGTTGACATAGATGGGGTAAGGACATTTGTGGATTTTGAGGTGATTGAGATAGTCAATGATAATTGTCCTTATCCTATGCTGGTAGGAATTGATTGGGCTTTCAATAATTCTATCGTTGTTGACTTAAAGAAAATAAGAATGACATTTGAAGGTGATGTCCTTAGGGTCATTGGACCTCTAGATCTTGGTGAAGGTCGTAGATACACAAAACGCATCAGAGAAGAAGAATGTGCATATGAGCTAGAAAATATTTACAAATTGACAGCAAGACAACGTGATTACATTAATCCTACAATAGATGGGAATGTAAGATGGAGAAGTGACAACGCATGTTAATCAGATTCGAAAGAATCACTAGAGAACTAGAAGAAAAAAATATATGAAGTTTTTGTACGGAGATGTGCTAGATTGACCAGGGAAGTTCACTGGATCGAAACAAAAGTAAGTAATCTACCCACATTTGATGGTTTAAATCACTTAGAAACATTCTTATCATAATTTGAAGAAATTGTACCAGTACAACAGAGACTGTTGGCACTGGATGAGGCCTTGAAACAAACACTAGAAAGATGGTGGGGAACACATAAGAATAACATGGAATATTGGATGCAATGTCGCACTTTGAGGACAATGTGATTTTTAGAACAAGTAGAAGGGTGAGAAGTTCGATACATAGTTTAGAGCTTCCCGAAGGACCATGTGCAAAGTTGGGAGGAGGCATGGAGAAAAATCCCTCGGGAACAGTGGGCACATAAATTCATCAACACTTTGGATACAATGCCTATAAATTGGTATCTTCAAGCGGAACTGTGCCTCACCACTGCAAATTGGCAAGGTATGACTCAGAATTTTGTAGCTACATTTTTATTTGAAAGTCAGTACCCTACAATGGATCAAGCATTACAAGTTGTAAGACAGTCGATCTTTGATGAGGCAACTACCCTCCTTATTGAGAAAGAAGAAGATGAATGCACTGCACCTCTTCAAAAGTTGCAAGGTTGTTACAACATCAATCTTGATGAAGATGATGATCCTAGCAATGTGAACATCACAAAAACAAAAGGACAAAGAGACATACAAGGACCAGGATTCGAACTACCTTTTATTGGAAAACCAATTAAAATAAAAAAAGTTAACATTGGAACATAGAAAACACCTAAGCTCGCAAACGTTATATATTATTGGGATGGTGCCACTATTGACAAGATCACAGAATTAATGCATGAATATCATGACTTGTTTCCAACCAAGTTCATTGATATGAAGGGCATTAAAGGGCCCATGGGAGAGATGAAGATCCCATTGAAACCATATGCAAGGCCAGTCAAGCAGAGACCCTATAGATTGAATCCCAAATATAAGGAGAAAGTTAAGATTGAGCTAGACAAAATTTTGGAAGCAGGAATCATAGAACCTGTTGAAGAGTCATAATAGATTAGCCCTATGGTGGTTCAAGATAAGAAAACAAGAGAGATTAGAATCTGTGTAGATTTGAGGAAACTGAATGATGGATGTTTACATGATCCATTCCTTACATCGTTTACTAGCGAAGTGTTAGATAATGTGGGAGGACACGAAGTTTACTCCTTTACAGATGGATTTTCAAGTTATCACCAGATCAGGATTGCCAAGGAAGATCTCCATACGACCACATTTGCAATAGAATGCGGATCATACCAATACACAATGATGCCTTTTGGATTGAAGAATGCACCAACCATGTTTTCTAGGGTGGTGGTCGAAGCATTCAAGGAATTTCTACATAAATTTTGGAGGCATATTTTGATGATTGGATTGTTTTTAGCTTATTGAAAAATCATATTGAATTTTTAAGACTAATGTTGTATAAGTGCAGGCAATGTCTGATTTCCCTGAACCTGAAGAAGTGCATCTTCTTTTCACCCTTTTGCATACTACTAGGCCATATTGTATGTAAGCAAGGGTTGCTGGTAGATCCATTCAAGATTGTCATTATTGTTGATCTACCCCCTCCCACTTCAGTTAGACAGTTGTGTACTGCACTGGGACATACTGGATACTACAAAAAGTTCATTAAGGTCTATGCATAGATTGCAGTACCCATGGAGAATTTGTTGAAGAAATATTTTCAATTTCAATGGACAGATGAATGTCAGCGGAGCTTCAACACATTGAAACAAAAAATGGTTACTGCACCTATTCTAGTTTTCCCAGATTGGAGTAAGGAATTTTATGTGCATGTCGATGCATCCTATATTTCATCAGGATAAGTGCTAGCACAACCAGGAGCAGGATATATTGACCACCCATTATCCTTTTCTAGCAGGAATCTTTCAACATTTGAGATAAATTACACTACCACTGAGAGAGAAGGTTTAGCCATGGTGTATGCGTTGCAAAAGTTTCATCACTACTTGTTGGGAGGAAACTTTAAAATTCTCACTGATCACTCTGAATTGAAATACGTAGTCAACAATCCAATGTTGGGGGCAAGAATATGAAGATGGATTCTGTTATTCCAGGAATATGATTTTGAGATCGTGGCCAAGATAGGGGGAATGAATAAAGGACCTTACCACTTATACAAGTTAGAACATGGAGAGGAACCTACTATTATGGAGGATACACTGGAAGATGCATAGTTGTTGGCCATTAGGAAGGTTGATGATAATTTTGTCGGGATAGTCCAGTTCCTGTCAATAGGAATGGCACCTCGCGAATATACAATTATTTAGAAGAAACAACTCGTAGTTCGCGTTGCAAATTTTTCACTTATAGCTGGGAAACTATACAAGATGGGACTTGATGAGATCTTGAGGAGATGTGTTATGGAGGCAAAAATACCACTGATTTTGGCAGAAGCACATGAGGGCATCGCAGGAGGACACTATGCAGGGAAAGCAACAATGCAGAAGGTTCTCAGAGCTCACCCCTGGTGTCCCACTTTACACAAAGACGCTAAGGAATACTGCAGAGCCTGTGATGTATGCCAAAGAGTTGGGAAACCTTCTAGAAGATATGAGATGCCTTTATCAGCACAACTAACCTTACAAGAATTTGAGAAATGGGCCATTGATTTTGTGGGACATATCAACCCGCCAGGAAAGCGCACAGGAGCGAGATACATCATGACTACGACAAAGTATTTGACAATATGGGCAGAAGTAAGAGAATTCAAGGACTGTAGTGCAACTACAGTTGTGAAATTCATATTTGATGATATCATAACCAGGTTTGGATGCCTAGAGATCCTATGAGTGATCAAGGAACACATTTTATTAATAATATTATTGAAGCCTTGACTCGGGAATTTGAAGTTAATCATCACAAGAGCACCCCATACCACCCACAGACGAATGGTATGGTCGATGCATTCAATAATATCTTGGAGACAACGCTGATGAAGATTTGCAGTGTAAATAGGGATGATTGGGATTTGAGAGTACCAGTAGTGTTATGGGCCTATAGAACCACTTGAAAGAAGATGACAATACTGACTCCCTTTAAGTTGGTCTATGGTCTAGAAGCAGTTGTACCTATGGAATACTTGGTTCGTAGTCTAAGAATTGCAGCCTTTACATATATGGATGACACTGGAATTGTTCAAGAAAGGCTCGCGTAGTTGGTCGAATTGGAGGAAGATAAGTTTTTTGCAGGATTTCATTAGCAGGTACAGAAGGAATGAGAGAAGGCTTACCATGACAAACACATCAAGAAGAAAGCCTTTAAGAAAGGAGATCCGGTATTGGTTTATGACAACAAATTCTTGAATCATCCAGGGAAGTTCATGACACATTGGCTTGGGCCATATGAGGTTTCCTATGTCACAGAAGGAGGAGCTGTGCAGTTGAAGACTTTTAAGGGAGAATGGAATGAAGGTTTGGTAAATGGGAGACAGTTGAAATTGTACTATGACAACCAGTTGCCTTGTAGATCCCAGTAAAATTAGAAGGACAAGGATCTAGGTGTAGTTGAAACTGGGTACCAGACACAGAAAAGATAGTTTTTACATGGTGGGGAAGGATAGATCATAAATCACAGGCTACACTGAGTAGTCTGAATTCGAAGTTAAATATAAGGTTCATACTTGAAGTTCCTCAGGACGAGTCACAGGTGAGTGTTGGGGGCCTGTTGGCCCTTGGTTATGGATTAATAAAGAAATCAAAGAAAAAGGAAAAGAAAAGATGAAGTGCCAACTGCGCGAAAGGTACATTGACTGAGATTGGGTCGAAGTGGTTAAAGAAGAAGAAAAGAAGGAACGAAGCAAGTTAAATCTAGTCGTTGAACAAGAAGATCGAGGATGAAAGATCAACAAGAAATATGGATCATGGACAACTCAACAAATAGAAGAAGATGTCAATGAGTGCTTTGGAGCACTTCATAGGAAAGAAGGAAAGACAGGCTGGCGAATCCTACAAAACGTGGGTCAAAGAGGACCTAGGGTTTTAGACACTTAGGGTTTTGGATATAGGGATTTGACACCTAGACGTTGTCATGTAATATATAAATAAAGGTCTAGAGGACCTGGGATGGGTTCGTGGAGAGTTAGTTGAGAATTGGTTGTTGTTGTTGTTCATTGTGTATTGTGCGAGAGAGAAGTGTTGAGTGTGAGAGCCTTCTAGTATTGTAAGATATTCAATTGGGTGCGAAGATCAACCCTGCATCTGGGTGCATAGGGAGGGGAGAGAAGAAGAGAAAGAGAGAGGGATATTCAAGCTAAGAGTGCAGATAGAACTGTATGTTTTCATATAATGTCAAGAAGCACAGTTTTGTGGACGTAGCCCTAGGGAGAGGGTGAACCATTTATATTTTGCGTCCCTGTGGTTGATGTTGTGTTATTTTACCTTCTATTATTATGTTATTGCATAATAGAGTTAGATCTGAGATATAACTATGTGAAGTAGGTTAAGTTGGTAATTGATATCTAACTGTTGTGTTTCTATTGTTTTGGATCCACTTTGTATTTCCTCTGGTGGTAGAAACATGTGCCCTGCAACCCCCTATTGCTACTTTGGGTGAGACTGCATATGCTTCGCAGGTGTTTCCGAAAGGGCCAATAGTTAGGGATTGTTGGTGCGTTGTTAGAGATGAACCCTGGGTCTACCCCTATGCCAACACATCTCAAGGTTTTTTTTTTTTTCAAATTTCAACTTCTAGATCATTACATGTTTGGAGATATATATTGTGGAAGATAGGGTTTTTTGGATAGTCCTATAACTAGTCTCAAACAACTTTTATGGGTAAAATAATCATATCTTCTTCAGCAAGGATCCAAATTTTGTGAGAGTAGTTGCATTTGAAATAGGACAATCCATAGTATTTCTAG
>SNQJ01S0015227.1:213997-230379 GCA_010110895.2 Picea sitchensis | reverse complement strand
TGTGTTGTTTTGCAATAAAATAAATTTTTTTTTGTCATTTTCTTCTTGATTTGAAGATTGTGTTGTTGTGTCTTTGTATATCCTCTGGTTGTAGACACCTGTGTCCTGCAACCCCCTATTGCTACTTCGGGTGAGATTGCATCTGCTTCGCAGGTGTTGTTGAGAGGACCAGTAGTTAGGTCTTGTTGGTGCATTGTTAGAGATGAACCCTGGGTCTGCCCCTATGCCAACAAATGGTTACGTTGCCGGGACCGAGATCTTCTTAAGGGAATGTCAAGGTGGTTTCCATTGAATAAAGAGATTCAGAAGTGGATAGAATAACAAGAAAAGGACTTCGATGAAGCCCAAAACAAGAACCCTAAGCTTAGTACAGAAGACTGGTTGGGAAAGTTTATCTTTAATGATATACATGAGATTTTATTTGGAGGAATTCAGAAGGAGCTATACGAGTGGTTAGCCAGATTAGCAGATACCCAGTTTGAGATCAGAGCTAGACCACCTGTGGTTTGGATGTCGGTGTTGATCAAGAAGGTCAAGAGAGTTGATAACACTGTGTCAAGAGAAGTAGATCACTGGTTCGATAGTACTATTGGAGGGTAGATCACTGATTTTTCTATTGACAGAGTAGAGTCATATATCCAAGCAGAGAGATATTTATTTAAGGGACCTAGAGGAAATTTTTACACTTTTTGATGTTGAAGATCAAGATGTTATTGCATGAGAAGAACATATTGAAGATACAGTAGTTGGTCAGATCGAAAGGCCAATGTTCAAGAGCTCAAACAATGACAATGACACAGAGGTTGGACACATGCGCAGTGGGAGATCATTTAGAGAAGTTCCTCTAGTGAACTTGTTTGAGCAGGGTCATGAGCCATTGGCATAGGATGAAAGGTTCTACAATGGAGAAGAAGAAGAGTTGTTGAACGAGGAACATTCAAAGACCGCTAGGGAAGAGGAAGGGAAGACTAAAGAACCTCGCCAAGGAGAATCCGAAACTTTAGGAACTGCGTCGACTATCGAAGTAAGTACTATTACTCCTCATGTTCTTTTACCAGCGCTAAGTAACTAGAGTATTCAGAGTTACCAGAGCACTCAGCGCACTGTTACCATCAGTTCAATACATACTCATTCAAGAAACCTAGTAAGATATATGGCAGATGAGATGAGGCTACCTATCTTTAAGGGAGATGGATCTGAAGATCCTGATCAAAATTGGTTTTTATGTGAACTTTTATGGAGTATTAAGAATGTGAGTGATGAAGCAGTTAAGAGAGCTCAATTTAGTACTACCTTGATAGACCGCACACTGAGTTGGTACATGAATTTTGTTACTGGAGTTGCACAGCCTAAGCCACTGAATGAGATCAAGACTGCGTTGAGCGAAGAATTCAAGAAACCCAAGTCGGAGTCACAATGTATTACAGAACTGAAAGAAATCAAGCAGAAAGTAGCTAAACATGTTTGGGAGATTGATCATAGGTTTAATACCTTGACAGGTCGATTGAGTTTTCATATTCTAGATGAGAAGAACAAGGAATGGTTCATTGCTTCCCTCTTACCACACATCCAAGTTATTGTGATGCAACATAAGGTTTTTTTGCAGGATGAGGCATTATATATCACCATGAAATTAGACTCATCCCCTATGGGAGAATCCAACTTAGGTATGAATCAAATTTTTAGTCAGCTAACTAGCGTATCTTTGTAGGTCGAAGATATGAAGAAAGACAAGGGAAAAGATAAAAGAGAATACATCTGGTGTATCAGATGCAAATCAGAAGGCCATGATAAGGAGCATTGTCCCCTATTTCATGAATACTTGGATTCTAGAGCCCTGAGCCCTTTGAAGCAGGTTACTCTACCTTGGTGCAAGGTATGTAGAAATAGACATCGCTCTGGTGAATGTTAATACATACAAAAATATGTTCATACACCTACAAACCTCTACTTCACATTCTGTAAATCTGTGGGGAATGATGAAAAGGATTGTAGGGCTTACGATCTCTTGCATGAAATATCAAGAGACACATATCGAATTCAAGGAGAAGTACAACAGGAAGGAAATACTACGTAGTATAACTCTCCAGGAAGAGGAAACTTCGATCCTCATGGTGGATTAAGAGGAAGAGGACGATCAGGAGGTATGGGTCAAGGTTGAGGTTAAATCATTTGTTATAACTACACACAGCTAGGACACTTGGCAACGGACTGTTAGAACCCTTGTACCACTTCTAGTTACTACAACTCATTTGAATATGTCATAGAAAATTGTCACGCGCTGTTAGCCAAGATTTAGGAGAGACGAGGAGGAAACCATAAATTACAATTAATCTTAGTAGAGCCTTGCAGAGTGGATCCTAGAGTCATTGTTGTCACTAGATGATGTGCTTCTATAGGTGAAGAGAGAGTGACTCCAACAAAGACCACATATGAATCAAGGGTCAGAAAAGTTGTAGAGAAGACACAAGAGTTTGATCCAAAAAAAGAGAAACAAACATTTGAAGAGGCAAGAAAAGATTTTGGAGGAGATCATGCTTCTTCTTCAAAGGCACAACCATAAGTGAGAGAATGTGGGATGCCTCTGGAATTTGATCAGTCTGCATCACTTGGAGAAGGAAAAGAGGTAAGCAAGCTTATGGAATTATTATGCACTTGCATTGATTTAATTAAGGATGAAAGAGCCATACAAGAACTACAACTCTTGATCCAATAGTATGAACTAGGGAAGGTAGACCCTCTGTTGAATAGAGAAGTACATCAAGTATCCAAAAAGAGAAGGACAAATAAGGAATTGCACCTTAATTCTCAGATTGGATATTATGATATAGATTATGTGGTCCTCGACTTAGGGTTAGAAGTCAATTTTATGACAAAGAAGACCTAGACCCTGATGGGAAAACCTAAGTTGATTTACTCCCCTATTAGGCTCAGGATGGCTAATCAATAGGAAGTAAGCCCCTTTGGAAGTCTAGAGCATGTCCTTATGGACATAGATGGGGTAAGGACATTTGTGGATTTCGAGGTGATTGAGATAGTCAATTATAATTGTCCTTATCCTGCACTGGTAGGAATTGATTGGGCTTTCAATAATTCTATCGTTTTTGACTTAAAGAAAAGAAGAATGACATTTGAAGGTGATTTCCTTAGGTTCATTGCACCTTTAGATCCCGGTGAAGGTCGCAGATACACAAAACCCATCAGAGAAGAAGAATGTGCATATGAGCTAGAAAATATTTACAAATTGACAGCAAGAAAACATGATTACATTAATCCTATAGCAGATGGGAGTGTAAGATGGCAAAGTGACAACGCATGTTAATCAGATTCGAAAGAATCACTAGAGAACTAGAAGAACAAAATATATGAAGTTTTTGCACGGAGATGTGCTAGATTGAACAGGGAAGTTCACTAGATCGGAACAAAAGTAAGTAATCTACCCACATTTGATGGTTTAAATCACTTAGAAACATTCTTATCATAATTTGAAGAAATTGTACCAGGACAAAAGAGACTGTTGGCACTGGATGAGGCCTTGAAAGAAATGCTAGAAAGATGGTGGGGAACACATAAGAATAACATCACAGACTGGATGCAATGTCACACTTTGAGGACAATGCGCTTTTTAGAACAAGTAGAAGGGTGAGAAGTTCGATACATAGTTTAGAACTGCCCGAAGGACCATGTGCGAAGTTGGGAGGAGGCCTGGAGAAAAATCCCTCAGGAACAGTGGGCGCATAAATTCATCAACACTTTGGATACAACACCTATAAATTGGTATCTTCAAGCGGAACTGCGCCTCACCACTGCAAATTGGCAAGGTATGACTCAGAATTTTGTAGCCACATTTTTATTTGAAAGTTAGTACCCTACAGTAGATCAAGTGTTACAAGTTGTAAGACAGATGATATTTGATGAGGCACCTACCCTCCTTATTGAGAAAGAAGAAGATGAATGGACTGCACCGCTTCAGAAGTTTCAAGGTTGTTACAACATCAATGTTGATGAAGATGATGATCCTAGGAATGTGAACATCGCAGAAACAAAAGGACAAAGAGACATACAAGGACCAGGATTTGAACTACCTTTTATTGGACAACCAATTAAAATAAAAAAAGTTAACATTGGAATATAGAAAGCACCTAAGCTCGCAAACGCTATATATTATTGGGATGGTGCCACTATTGACAAGATCACAGAATTAATGCACGAATATCAGGACTTGTTTCCAACCAAGTTCATTGATATGAAGGGAATTAAAGGGCCCATGGGAGAGATGAAGATCCCATTGAAACCATATGCAAGGCCAGTCAAGCAGAGACCCTACAGATTGAATCCCAAATATAAGGAGAAAGTTAAGATTGAGCTAGACAAAATGTTGGAAGCAAGAATCATAGAACCTGTTGAAGAGTCATAATGGATTAGCCCTATGGTGGTTCAAGATAAGAAAAAAAGAGAGATTAGAATCTATGTAGATTTGAGGAAACTAAATGATGCATGTTTACATGGTCCATTCCTTACATCGTTTACTAGCGAAGTGTTAGATAATGTGGGAGGACAGGAAGTTTACTCCTTTACAGATGGATTTTCGGGTTATCACAAGATCATGATTGCCAAGGAAGATCTCCATAAGACCACATTTGAAATAGTATGGGGATCGTACCAATACACAGTGATGCCTTTTGGATTGAAGAATGCACCAACCATGTTTTCTAGGGTGGTGGTCAAAGCATTCAAGGAATTTCTACATAAATTTTGGAAGCATATTTTGATGATTGGACTGTTTTTAGCTTATTGAAAAATCATATTGAATTTTTAAGACTAATGTTGGATAAGTGAAGGCAATGTCCGATTTCCATGAAACTGAAGAAGTGCATCTTATTTTCACCCTTTTGCATACTACTAGGCCATATTGTATGTAAGCAAGGGTTGCTGGTAGATCCATCCAAGATTGCCATTATTGTTGATCTACCCCCTCCCACTTCAGCTAGACAGTTGTGTATTGCACTGGGACATACTGGATACTACAAAAAGTTCATTAAGGGCTATGCATAGATTGCATCACCCATGGAGAAGTTGTTGAAGAAATATTTTCAATTTCAATGGATAGAAGAATGTCAGCGGAGCTTTGACACATTGAAACAGAAAATGGTTACTGCACCTATTCTAGTTTTCCCAGATTGGAGTAAGGAATTTCATGTGCATGTTGATGCATACTATATTGCATTAGGAGAAGTTCTAGCACAACCATGAGTAGGAGATATTGACCACCCATTATCCTTTTCTAGCAGGAATCTTTCAACATCTGAGATAAATTACACTACCACTGAGAGAGAAGGTTTAGCCATGGTGTATGCATTGCAAAAGTTTCATCACTACTTGTTGGGAGGAAACTTTAAAATGTTCACTGATCACTCTGTATTGAAATATGTAATCAACAATCCAATGTTGGGGGAAATAATACGAAGATGGCTTCTGTTATTCCAGGAATATGATTTTGAGATCGTGGCCAAGCTAGGGAGAATGAATAAAGGACCTTACCACTTATCCAGCTTGGAACATGGAGAGGAACCTACTATTATGGAGGATACACTTCCAGATGCATAGTTGCTGGCCACTAGGAAGGTTGATGATAACTTCGTCGAGATAGTCCAGTTCCTTTCAATAGGAATGGCACCTCGCGAATATATAATTATCTAGAAGAAACAACTCATAGTTCGCGTTGCAAATTTTTCACTTATAGCTGGGAACCTATACAATATGGGACCTGATGAGATCTTGAGGAGATTTTTTATGGAGGCAAAAAGACCGATGATTTTGGCAGAAGAACATGAGGGAATCGCAGGAGGACACTATGCAGGGAAAACAACAACGCAGAAGGTTCTCAGAGCTCACCCCTGGTGGCCCACTTTACATAAAGATGCTAAGGAATACTGCAGAGCCTGTGATGTATGCCAAAGAGTTGGGAAACCTTCCAGAAGATATGAGATGCCTTTATCAACAAAACTAACCTTACAAGAATTTGAGAAATGGGCCATTGATTTTGTGGGACATATCAACCCGCCAGGAAAGCGCACAGGAGCCAGATACATCATGACTACGACAGAGTATTTGACAATATGGGAAGAAGCAAGAGAATTCAAGGACTGTAGTGCAACTACAGTTGTGCGATTCATATTTGATGATATCATAACCAGGTTTGGATGCCCGAAGATCCTATGAGTGATCAAGGAACACATTTTATTAATAAGATTATTGAAGCCTTGACTCAAGAATTTGAAGTTAATCATCACAAGAGCATCCCATACCACCCACAGACGAATGGTATGGTCGAAGCATTCAATAATATCTTGGAGACAACACTGATGAAGATTTGTAGTGTAAACATGGATGATTGGGATTTGAGAGTACCGGTAGTATTATGGGCCTATAGAACCACTTGAAAGAAGTTGACAATGCAGACTCCCTTTAAGTTGGTCTATGGTCTAGAAGCAGTTGTACCTATGGAATACTTGGTTCCTAGTCTAAGAATTGTAGCCTTTACATATATGCATGACACTGGAATTGTTCAAGAAAGGCTCGCGCAGTTGGTCGAATTGGAGGAAGATAGGTTTATTGTAGGATTTCATTAGCAGGTATAGAAGGCACGAGAGAAGGCTTACCATGATAGACACATCAAGAAGAAATCCTTTAATAAAGGAGATCCGATATTGGTTTATGACAACAAATTCATGAATCATCTAGGGAAGTTCAGGACACATTGGCTTGGGCCATATGAGGTTTCCTATGTCACGGAAGGAGGAGCTACGCAGTTGAAGACTTTGAAGAGAGAATGGAATGAAGGTTTGGAAAATGGGAGATGGTTGAAATTGTACTATGACAACCAGTTGCCTCACAGCTCTCAGTAAAATCATAAGGAGAAGGGTCCAGGTGTAGTTGAAACTGGGTACTAAACACAGAAAAGACAGTTTGTACATGGTGGGGAAGGATAGAGCAGAAATCACAGGCTACACTGCGTAGTCTGAATTCGAAGTTAAATATAAGGTTCATACTTGAAGTGCCTCAGGAGGAGTCACAAGTGAGTGTTGGGGGCCTGTTGGCCCTTGGTTATGGATTAATAAAGAAATCAAAGAAAAAGGAAAAGAAAAGATGAAGTGTCAACTGCGCAGAAGGTACATTGACTGAGATTGGGTCGAAGTGGTTAAAGAAGAAGAAAAGAAGGAGTGAAGCAAGGTAAATATAGCCATTGAACAAGAAGATCGAGGATGAAAGATCAACAAGAAACATGGATCGTGGACAACTCAACAAATGGAAGAAGATGTTAATGAGTGCTTTGGAGCACTTTGCAGGAAAGAAGGAAAGACAGGCTGGCGAATCTCGAAAAATGTGGGTCAAAGAGGACCTAGGGTTTTAGACACCTAGGGTTTTGGATATAGGGATTTGACACCTAGATGTTGTCATGTAATGTATAAATAAAGGTCTAGAGGACCTGGGATGGGTTCGTGGAGAGTTAGTTGAGAATTGGTTGTTGTTGTTGTTCATTGTGTATTGTGCGAGAGAGAAGTGTTGAGTGTGAGAGCCTTCTAGTATTGTAAGATATTCAATCAGGTGCAAAGATCAACCCTGCAGCTGGGTGCATAGGGAGGGGAGAGAATAAGAGAAAGAGAGAGGGATTTTCAAGCTAAGAGCGCAGATAGAATTGTATGTTTTCATATAATGTCAAGAAACATAGTTTTGTGGGCGTAGCCCTAGGGAAAGGGTGAACCATGTATATTTTGTGTCCCTGTAGTTGATGTTGTGTTATTTTACCTTCTATTATTCTGTTATTGCATAATAGAGTTAGATTTGAGATATAACTATGTGAAGTAGGTTAAGTTGGTAATTGATATCTAGCTGTTGTGTTTCTACTGTTTTGGATCCACTTTATATTTCCTCTGGTGGTAGACACCTGTGCCCTAAAACCCACTATTGCTACTTCGGGTGAGACTTCATCTGCTTCGCAGGTGTTTCCGAAAGGGCCAATAGTTAGGGCTTGTTGGTGTGTTGTCAGAGTTGAACCCTGGGTCTACCCTTATGCCAACACATCTCAAGGTTTTTTTTTTTTCAAATTTCAACTTCTAGATCATTACATGTTTGGAGATATATATACTGTGGAAGATAGGGTTTTTTGGATAGTCCTATAACTAGTCTCAAACAACTTTTATGGGTAAAATAATCATATCTTCTTCAGCAAGGATCCAAATTTTGTGAGAGTAGTTGCATTTGAAATAGGACAATCCATAGTATTTCTAGTGCAAATTTTATAATCAATTATTAAATTTTGGACACGTGGCATTCTGTACAATTTTTTTCTCCTAGAAAGACCAAAAATAATCAAGGTTTCAAAATTTTACCCTAACATTCACTTGGCACATCCAATTTTGGTTAGACCCGTGGAATTACAGAGAAGACATTTCAAAGTACTACAAGGCAAAATTTCAGACTTGGAAGGGCCTAAATTGAAGAAACAAATTAGAAAGAAGGTCGGTCAGGAGGAAAGACTCCAAATTAAGGGCTTAAAAGGTATGTAGCTTACAATTATTTTGGTGATTCAAAATTTGTAATAAAGAGAAAAAATAACATAATTATTATTTTCTCACATGGCTCCAAAGGCTCGTCCAAAATTTACTTCACCAACTAAACCTCTATAGAGATCAACCATGACTTGAGATGAAATAGAAGAAATTTATCACCAGATGGAATAGAGCATCATTGAAAATAGTAAACAAATGGACCATAATATGGATGAAAATATGAAAAGAAATATGGATGAAATAGAAAATAATATGGATAAGAAGATGAATGAAAATAGTGCACACATGAAAAATAAGATGGATGAATGTAACATCCCCGAACACCAACAGATCAAGTAACATCACTCTGTAAACATACTTTTCACTCTGATACCAATTTGTGACGTCCATGTCCATCAACCTCTATCAGGTACCGCTACCTCAAAAAACTAACATGTGCGAGCATACACACACACACACACATATAATGCAATTTTAACCAGACATAAACATTCTGTTCATACACATATTCTTTTGGAAGTGACAATAACACATACCAATATTTAACAAATTATTTACGTTCTGCTATCACATAGCATAATGCAGAAACAATAGTAAAAACTTACATGGAGTAATCATAGACAAAACCCATAAATATAACAACATATATAAATACACAACATATAACCAAACTTGGAAATGGTTCTTATATTTTAATTGAAGTACACCAAATGCGTGCAGACCTTCCATGAAATTCCCAGCCTTAGACCACGCTGCTCATCACTCTCAGAAGTGGGTCACCCCTGAGCTAGTACTAAACTCCACTGAGAAAGGGATTCCTAGGCTAGGCAGGGACAACAGGAAGTTTCACAATACAAAAGGAAGGATTTCCTCCAAGGATCCACTTATGCCCACAACTCACAGAATATCATTCCCCACATGCCTGCTCCACCCTAGGAGTGTACACCTTCAATGTTAAACAATACATCAACTGCTAGACCTCCCTTTCCAGGGCTTCAACAACAGGCTGGATCAGAAATTTTCAGATCTCTGTAACTGCTACTGGACTTCCTCTAGGAGAGCTCACTTCCTCGACACACTCTCTTACCTAGAGAGATTTGCTCACAGGCCTGACAACTTGCTTCACCACTCTCACTCATCAACACACAAGCATGGTGATGGCAACAATAGAAACTAGACATGGGGAAATGGTACTGACAAAACATTATGCTCACAACCCATAGATACAGGTACATTGAGGGTATCAATTCATCTTGTTGCAAAAGTTTGAGGTGTTTCATGAATTACACAATGACGTTTCCAGGTTACTATGTGCTTTTTGGGTGCATTGTTCAATCAGGGTAACAAATGGCTAGCCTCATCCAAATGGTTCCCCCCCCATCTCCAGAATCATCATAATCCCCCCCCTTAAATCTACATGTGTTTTGGATGACCCTTGGCTCTCTAGGAGTATGCCCCCCCCAACTTAAAGCTCATTCCTTTCCCTAAATGAAATTAGGATAAATTAATATCCTCTTTTACAGCTTCTAGAATAATAATATATTATTCTATTAGTCTCTTAAGCTTATCCCTTCTTTCCTAGACTTACAACCCCATCCCTTTCCTAACCAGTGGGGATTAGTCCCCCATAACTCTTTCTTCATGGTCGATATACCCACAACGATGTTGTTATATTAATAATATGAATATTTACATATACAAAAAAGGCTCCTGGAATTTAACATCTAGGCTCTCTGACCTAATAAACACATAATCCTACCAGCTTATAATTACTTGGATCACCAGCCTACAAAAATGTTACATTCATAATTACAACAAGGGCTCAACCTTGGGATATTACAATCCCCTCCCCTTATTTTTTTACTATCCTCAGTGCAACTCATTTACACAACATCAACAAGATTTTCAAAATATTCAAAAAGATGTGGGTATTCTTCCTGCATAGCATCTTCATGCTCCCATGTTGCATGATCAAGACCGTACTAGGTACACTGGATATTTACAAGCCCCGTGGATCGATTCCATAGATTCTTTATTTTCCGGTCCAATATGCGCATTGGATGTACATGAAAAATGATTTCTTTCTCCACCTGAATCACATTCCAATCAATAACATGATCAACATCAGGTATATATTTCTTAAGCAATGAGACATGAAATACATTATGTATAGACATAGATGTAGGAAATGAAAGAATATAAGATACTCGACCAATCCTCTCTAGGATTTCAAATGGTCCACAATATTTGGATTCCAACTTGGAATAGTTTCCCAGCTTCAGGGAACTTATGTTGGCTTTCACCTTCAAGAAAACATGATCACCCACTTCAAATTCCTTGTGAGTTTTGTTCTTGTCAGTGCAACTTTTATTATTGTCTCGAGAATCCTTCAAATCCAGTTTAATATTCATCATTTTCCCTTCCATTTCCTTGAGTAACTCTGGTCCAACCACTTCCCTATCAGCTGGGTTGTCCCAACTTACTGGGGTGTTTCACTTTCTTCCATAAAGTGCTTCAAATGGGCTCATCTTCAGTGATGCTTGATACCCATTGTTGTTGGCAAATTATTCCAAGTGTAGATAATCTTCCCATTTTGATGGTTTTTCCATCACATACATCCTTAGCATATCCTCTATCACTTGGATCACCCTTTCTGTTTTTCCATCAGACTCAAGATGATAGGCTGTGGTGAACTTCATATTTGTCTTGAACCCTTTGAATAACCCCTTCCAAAACTTTGAGGTAAACTTTGGGTCTCTAACAAACACGATTTTCTTGGGTATGCCATGCAAGCGTGATACTTCCCTCATATAAATATCATCAACATTGGTTTCCTTGTGAGTAACCTTCATAGGAATGAAATGGGAATCTTTAGTAAGCTTGTCCATCACCACCACGATTGCATCATGCTGCTTGCTTGTTCTGGGCAATTCTGTGATGAAATCCATTATCATCACTTCCCACTTCCACTGAGGAATGGATAATGGTTTCAGTAACCCAACTGGGTGTCTATGTTCATCCTTGACTCTTTGACACTCCAAGCATTTAGCTATGTATTCAACAATGTCCCTCTTCATTCCTGGCCAATAATATTGTCTCTTGATTGCTGAAACTATTTTTTGATAACCTGGGTGTCTTGCATAAGGTACATTATGCATTTCTTTTAAAATCCCACTCCTCAATTCAGGATAATTGGGTACATAGAATCTATTTCTATACAAGATAATTCCATCAATTCCCAATTCATAATTTTCATCTTTCTGCTGCATTTTACCTTGTTGCAATTTTGTTACCAATTCCATGTATGGCAAATCAACTTTTGCAGTCTCATAAATTCTTCCTTTAAGATCCATCTGATACACACTAATGGTTGTAACATGGAGTTCATGCACTCTCCTGTTGAGTGCATCAACCGCCTTGTTCTCCTCTCCTTTGATGTTCTTGATATCAAATTCATACTCACTGAGGAATTCCAACTATATACTGTGTCTAGCAGTCAAAGTTGGTTGATCAAAGAAACATTTCAGACCGTTATGGTCTGTCCTCAACTCAAACCTCTTTCCCAGGAGGTAGTGCCTCCAGTTATTCAAAGCATGTACTATGGATACCAATTCCAAACAATGAGTGGCATAGACTTTCATGCTCTTTCAATTTTTTGGACTCGAAACATATCACAAATCTATTCTGACTAAGGACTCCTCCAACTCCTTCTTTGCACACATCTATGCAAACCACAAAATATTCATTCATATCAGTAATCCATAGAATTGGAGCATTGGTTAACAACTACTTCAATTGTTGGAAGCTCGTTTCACATACTATTGTCCAATGAAACTTCTTCCCCTTCCTTTACAAGGAAGTTATGAGATGAGCTATTCTCGAAAACCCTGCAATGAACCTTTGTAGTAGCCACGGAGGATTTGACTTCTGTCACATTCTTAGGTGTTGTCCACCCTTTAATGGCCTTGATATTTTCAGGGTCCACTGCTATCCCTTCTTCATATATGATATGCCCCAAATAGTGAATTTTGTTTTGATAAAATGAGAACTTGCTCAATTTGGCATACAACTTATGCTCTCTTAGAATTTGCAATACCATCCTCAAATGATGCTCATGCTCTTCTTTTGACTTGGAATATACAAGGATGTCATCCAAAAAGACAATGAAAAACCTGTCTAAATATTATCGGAAAACACCATTCATTAAGGAGATGAAAACAACTGGTGCATTTGATAACCAAAATGGCACAACTGTGAACTCGTAATGACCATACATTGTCCTGAAGGAGGTCTTGATGATATATTCCTCTTTAATCCTTACTTTATGATATCCTGACCTAAGATCTATATTTAAAAATATCCTTTCATCCTTCAATTGATCGAAGAGATCATGAATCCTTGGTAGAGGATACTTGTTCTTTATAGTCACTTTTTTGAACTGTCTGAAATCGATGCACAATATCAATGCCCCATATTTCTTCTTCACTAACAAGACTGGGGCACCCCCAGATGACAAACTTGGATGTATATACCTCTTCTTCATAAGTTCTTCAAGCTGCATTTGAAACTCCTTCATCTCTGGTGTACTCATTCTATAAGGACTCTTTGATACTGGAGCTGCCCCAAGTATCAAATTTATAGTGAAATCAATATCTCTCTTTGGGGGTAGTCCTGGTACCTCCTTGAACACATCTTAAAAATATTTCAGGATTGCATGATCCTCCATATTTGGCACCTTATCCTTAGATGCTTCCCCTGTATGGGCTACAAATATTTGACATCCCTTTCTGTAGCACTTCTTTAGCTTCATTGTTGAGATTTCCCGGACAGTAACTTCCTTAGGAATTCCTTGGACTGCTCTCTAATTTACTTCCTCATCCAAGAAAGTGAATGCCTTGTTATGACAGTCTAATATGGGATGGTGTTGGTCCAACCAATCCATACCAACTAGTAAATCATATGATCCCAAAGGAAAGATGTTCAAATCTGCCTTGGTACTTAGTCCATTCATGCTCACTGGACATGATTTAACCAACTCAACAACCTTTTTATTGGCTCATGTAGCTAGCTACACGAACCAAGATTTCCCATGATTTCTTTTGGGTAATTGAAATATTTCCACTACCTTAGGATCTATATATCTATGACTATCCCCTGAGTCTATTAAAATAGTAAAGGCATGGTTATTGATCATACCTTCAACTTCAATCATGTGTGATTGAAAATCAGCTTTCTTTTTGTCCAGGGCTACGTAGATCCTTGGTACTCTTATGCCCATGTACTCCACTATTTCTGCTTGCTGAAAATGGTGAACAACTTTCACCTTGTCCTTTCTATGAGGGAAATATCTATACTTGCAGTCTCCTTTATAGACCCAACATTGCATAAGAGTTTGCCTTGGAATTTTCCCACCTACTTCATCTATCATGGGCTCTCTCAAAACTAGATGTCCTTGAGGACTATTTCTGAAAAATGGTGCCTTGTTCCCCTTCTGCCTCTGCTCCCTCTTAAACTTCCTCTTATCTTCCCAAGATTTTTGGAAAGTAGGATTCCCTTTTTGCTGATCATATAATCATTTTTCTCTCCTTATAGTTTCTTTGAGAGTCTCGAGATCATCATATTGGATCTTATCACTGATGAAATATGGCATCCCACTTATATATCTATGGATATTGACTTCCTCATCCTTAATGAAATGGACATACTTCAAAAGATCTACAAATATCCTCTCATATTCATCTATAGTCATGCTGCCCAGTTTAAGTTCAAATAAATCATTCATCTTCTTGTCATAGTATCTCTTGGCTAAGTACTTCTTTTCAAAATGTTTCTTAAATTCCTTACAAGTCACATTTTTCTCCTTGAGGTGTTGTACTTTCACCAGCTCATCCCACCATATCGATGACTTTCCCATAAGTTGGTAGATGGAAATTCTTCCCTTTGCATGCGAAGAATAGTTTTTCAATTGGAAGTACTTCCTCATGCTTAGCAGCCATGTCTCAACATCTTCATCCTTCTTATGCTCTCCATCAAAAGTAGGATTTTTTATATTATTAATTTCTCCTTTCAGCTCATCCACCCCAATTCTCCTATGTTTCCTCACAGGGGTGTTGGATTACTGAGAGGGGGGGTGAATCGGTAATAGAGAAATTTAATCTTTTTTAACCATATAATCCAAGTGTTATATCTATGACGCATTATTATCCAATACTTGTAGATAAAATAAGCAATGAAAAAATGAACAAACACACACATACACAGTACACCAGTGTTTTACGTGGAAACCCAAATCGAGAGAAAAACACATAATGATTTTTCTTATAATTCTTGAAGAATTACATTCATTGGAAGCACCAACTTCCTTTGTTTTCCAGCTGCAACTGTAAGGAGACTCCAACCCCCTAGTTTCTTAGGCTACAACCTGAGGGAAAATCCAAATCTCCAATTCTCTGGCTACAACCCGAAGGAGGCTACAACCCCCTATGTTCTCCGTCTACAACTGAAAGGTGGCTACAACCACCTATCCTTGCCCCATCCAACTTCACTGAAGTAGAAGTAGAATGATGGAAGCACTGCCATACTATCACTGTGAGATATACCATTGTAAACCTGTACCAATAAATATGAACCATGCATCAACCATGCATCAACCATGCATCAACCTGTACCTCAACCCGTACCATAAACAAGTGCATCAACCATGCACCAACCTGTACCAAACAACCTGTAATCAACCTGTACCATAAACAAGTGCATCTAACCATGTACCAAGTATGTACCAATCATGTGTCAACTACTCATCAACTATGACTCATCATTATGTACCAACATCATCAACTATACACCTCATGTATGTCCCAACTCATCAACTACTTGTCTCAACCATGTACTCAAAATGTATGTCAACCAAAATCCCTCATCAATTTCATCATCCAAATCTGATTTGTAGATATGTAATAGACCTGGTGTATATTATCATATTCCTACAATCCTTCCTTAACTTTAACAACAAGAGACTATCATTTTCATCAAACGTTTCTTTAGTCTCACATGCCTAGTTTTGGATTAGTCAACAACCCTAACTTGAAGTAATCATAACTTTGTACCTGTTATGTATAAAGATATGAAACATATACATAATTTTCGTTAGTTTGTTTTATAAAATTCATACAAGTTTCACTACATGGAACCTCTCATAAAAGGAGTTATTGCAAAAATGGCATACCTTGCTGAATTCTGGCTTTTTCTAGAGAGCGACCTTGTAGAGCATGCCTCACATGGAATATTTGTTGAATTGATATGAAACTATTACAAAGAATAATATAGATTTTACCCTAACCAACAAATTTTGTTTCACTTAATTTGGATTTGTTATGAAGAAGTTATGATGTTTTTACCCGAAACACTTGTTTTTGACTAGTTTCAGGACTAGCCACAAACCCTGTTTTCCACGGAGTGTAACTCCAAAAATACAATGACCCACAAGATGAATTTTTTACCAAAGATAATTGGATATGTTTTCTCAATGGTCTGAATCATTATATAAAATTTGTTTATATAAAAAATGGTGAGATGACCTATAAATAACATACCTTAGAAAGCACCATCAAAAGAATTTATCCTTTCTTGCATTTCAACCTTCTTTTCTTCACCTTCCCTCAGAGTTTAATCTTAGATATCCTTGGTTACCTTAGAAACCTATAGATATTAAAAACTCTCAAGTGTGATTAAAATGAGAGAGACTTGCCTCTTATTTATACTCTCCAAGTTGCTTTCTTAAAAACATCTTCTAGGTCACTTGGCCCCACT
>SNQJ01S0015227.1:187479-213987 GCA_010110895.2 Picea sitchensis | reverse complement strand
TAGGAGACAAATGGTACAATTATAATGAAAGGGTACCATGAAGGGTTCTATCCGACATACACTTTTAATACTATAAATGTGATAATTCAATATATAGGGATTAATAAGGGGTTTCACACATAAAATGAGGCTTTTTCTAGGTCTTAACATGGTCTTAAATTGAAAAATGAAACAACATACACCAAAAAAGGATTTCTAAATAAAATCCAATATGAAACTATTATGCTATGGTTTGATGCTAATGGAGCTCTAGTGTTTCTATAGAAATCAACTTTCTTTCATTTCAACATAGACCTCACCTCTAGTGAGTGATCTTGGTATTGATACGATGGATGAAGGTGAGGGGGCTGGAGCCCCCTTGTACTATAATGTGGTAGTCAATGAACCCACAAGGGTCATTGGATAGCATATGCCTTTTGAGCTGCCACTGCAACACAAAATCTAATCATATCATAAGGAGTTGAATAACTGAAAGGAAATGGAGGTTGAGATTGACTATTCCAATCCAAAAGTGGCTCAAGCATGGGAGCCATTAAAATGCATCCCTTAAGATTCAGTGGCACCCGGGTATGTAGTCATTTCAGTTATTGTAGGAGACAAAACTCAATACATGACGGATTATGCCCTTATTGGAAATTTTTTAAGGCTTTTTCCATCAGAGAGAGATCTAATTAGATGGATCAATACATGGTGGAAACCCAAAGGCCACTGTGACCTTCAACTGGGGTCTAAGGGTTTCTTCATGGTGATTTTTCAAAATCTGGAGGAAAATTATCATATATTTGAGAATGGGCCCTATTTATTTAACTCGATATGACTCTATTTGAGACATTGGACATAGCGCTTCATCTTGAAAAAAACATTTTACTTATGCTCCTATTTAGATTAGACATTATTTGCTTCCATAGGATTTTTTTCTTGGATAAATCTTGGGTGAGATTGGAAATACTCTAGGGATTTATGTCAAGGAAGATGAAGCTACATGCTAGTGTCATTATACATCTATGCTTGAATATGTTTTTATATGAATATCTCCAAGCCATTACTATGATCTATATGTTTGGAATATCATGAAGAGGAATGGAATCAAGCCATATATTATGATCACATCCCCTTCAGATGAAGGAAATATCATGATCATGGTCATCCTTTTAGAGATTTTCCACTCAATTCCCCCCTCCCCAAAGACTGCAACAAAAACCTCTAAAAAATAAAAATATGGATTCACCTAAGTCCAAGGGAAGAGAAGACAAAACTACAAAAAAAAAAACCCAACTCCATCCAAGGGTCTGTCAACTAGTAATTCTTTTGAGATCTTGAACCATATATTGGACTCCCATGATCCAGAAGTGGTCCCTCTTCAATCCAGCAAGGAGAAAACTCTGGGAAGATCCAAGTAAATCCTAGAGCCAATACTTGAGTAGATAAGCCCCACAATGAATCACATTCCTATGGAAGAATATCAATTCACTAAAGACAACGACGATATCGAGATAGAGTTCGAAAAAAAGGAACTAGCAGAGATCGACCTCATGCATCTAAAAGAAGCATATCTTAAGAAGGAACTAGTATCCCTACCGCCAGAGAAGCTATTGAAAGTTCACATATTTTATCTAAATTACATAGCTGGATCCACCTCTTGGTCTAGAGTGGGGATTTTATTTCTTCTAGATCCACACAAAGAGGCATCGAAATCGCCAAAAGAAGAGAAAAGACAAGGCATAAAGTATACCCAATAGTTAATTCGGGAGGTATGTGGTTATATGATAAAATTCTGGACAGATCCAAAAGCTCATGGAGAGATTCATTCCTATTCTCTCCCCTTATTCCTCATGAATATCATCTCATGGAATGTAACGGGACTCAAACGGAGGACCAAGAAGCACATCCTTCAAAACAATACGATACAATAGAATCTAGATATATGATTGCTACAAGCAACCAAATGTGTAGGTGTTGATGCAAATTTGTTTTTTTCTAAATGTTGGCAAAAACGTACTTATGTGTATAATGAATCTAGAGGAGTGGTAGGGGGATAAAAATCCTATGGAACCTAGTCATTATTCTCCTTGACAACTTATGCTCAACTAAATGGACCATTACATCTTTTTATAGGGAAATTGATTTTGACAAGGAAGGGACTATTACTAGTGTGTATGGCCCGCAAACACCCTTGGATAAAGGGGTTTTATGAACATCTTGGAAGGTCTAGGAGAACTTGTTTAGGATAGACATTATATTTTAGGAGGAGACTTCAATATTATTCTTTCATTGGAAGAAAATCATGGTGGTCTCCGATGTATGGAATATGATAGAGAGGGATTTAAGAAGGAAATTGTTTCCCTTAATTTAAATGATCTAGAAAATATAAATGGAATCCACACCTGGATGAACATGAGATCGGGTTCCAAGAAAACAACCTACAAACTAGAGAAATTAATCATATAAGAACCATTGTTGTTGGATGGCCTTCTCATGGAATATCTCATTCTTCTGATGAAGGGATCTAATCATTGGCCCATATAGCTATCGATTGACATTTCCATCTCCCATAGTCGCAAACCATTCAAATCTGAAAATTTATGGTTTTCACATCTAAAATTTTAGGAGAACGTTCAAAAACGGTGGGAGGATATTGTTGTCTATCATGGAACCTTAATGTGAAGATTCTAGGAAAAGTAAAAAAAATCAAGCAACATCTAAAGGACTAGAATAAGAATGTCTTTGGAAATATCTTCCAAGATTAGAGAAACTTAGAAAAATGCATGAAGTAGGTGAAAAAAAAACTTATCGCATAGGGAAACACAATTTTTTTTTATGGAATAAGATATGTAGCTCAAACAATAGTTAGAGGAACGATACGTGAAGGAAAAAATCCTATGGTGCATAAAATATAGAGTACAATGGCTAAAAGAAGGTGAGAAAAACTCTAAATTCTTCCACCACTCTATGATCCAGCGCTGACACACCAACCAAATTACTAGGTTGGAAAATGATCAAGGGAAACCAATAATGGATCATGACGACATAGAAATGGAACTTGTCAATTTCTACAAGGATATTCTCACAGAACCCTGTTGTGATAGGTCTATAGCTATCAGAAAAATAATTAAACATGCCCCCTCCTTGATCACAAAAGAACATAATGCAGCCCTTCTTCGTCAAGTATCGATGCAGGAGGTGGATTAGGAAATCAAGGAGGTACCAACAAGGAAATATCTGGGACCCGATGGATTCAATACATAATTTTTTCATGATTGTTGGCACATTGCTAGCGAAGAAGTATAGAAGTTTATTGATGATCCTCACACCACCCTTGGATTTATTCCTACTCTTAATGCCACATTCATCACTCTTGTCCCTAAAGAGGAGAGGGCAGGGATGATTTAAATGATGGAAATTTATCTCAAAATGTAGAAACCTTGACAAATCTTACTAGTTCTTAATATGCAAACTATAAAATGTTTGGAAATATTTTTGTAAAATATTCAAATTTCTAAGGATTTTAGATAGTTTCTATAAAATATGGGTTTATTTTAAGATAAATAATTATATTCTATAGAATTTGGGAGAAACATTTTTATAAAAAATGGAAATTGGTGAACCTTTTTTTTTCGAAAAAGCATGGAAAATTATCACATGAGAAAAATTTATCTCGTAAAATTTTCACTGGGAATGGGTCACTCATATGAAGAAGTTCCGTCCAATTTCACTCTACAACATCATCTACAAGCTCATCACCAAGGTAATGGTTCTTAGGCTCAAACATTTTATCCCTTTCATCATTTTTTAAAAACAATTAGTATATGTTTAAGGGTGTCATATCATGGACAATGTTATCCTCGCTAATGAGGTAACACACTCACTGAGGTAATATATGGTCCTTTCTCCTTGATTTTGGTTTCAATGATGATCGGGTCAAACTCATAAAATGGGGCTTCATTAGTCCATCAGCCCATCCTATTTTCCTAGAACATGAGGAATCAATGGAGCACATCCTTAACCATTTTCAATTTTGTTCTATTCTTTGGGAGCAAGTAGCTCTAGCAATACACACTTCTAATCAACAACAACATAACATAATTGTCACAATTGATTGATGGATACTATTGGACTTTAAAAATCACATTCTGAATCACATATGGAGGTTTCTCCCTCATTTTGTAGTATAGAATATTTGGAAGGAGAGAAGATACAAAATACTTCTCTCTGAGCAATCACCAACATCCGTAGTCTAACTCAAAATTTGTGGAAATGTGTAGGAAAAAATCAAGAATAAAAAATGGCCTATGAAGGATATACCATGTGATCATAATGAAAAATATATACTTATTATTTGGTAACTAGACCTAGAGTCAATTATCATCATGAATCCTACTCATCCCCCCTCACGGTAATGCCTCACCTCATGGAAAAGGCCCCCTCTGGGATTCATCAAAATTAAATTTGATGGGGCATCTAAAGGAAATCTTGTTCTTGTAGGCTTTGGCATTTTTATTTCAAAATGAACATGGGAATATTTGACACATTTTTTATGGAAAATTGGATATGATTCAAACAACTATGCAGAGCTCTGGGCCCTCCTTAAGGGAATTCAATTTTCCTCCCAAGATGGCTTCCAAAGGGTTATAGTGGAAGGTGATTGACATACTATTGCTACCTTTCTCTTCAAGCTCCTGAATGTCTCTAATCCAAAAAATATCTCTCCAAGATGGAGACTTCTTAGTAATATTGAATATTTAAGGAATTTTTTGTTTCCTCACCTCATCCTCATCCCCTCACACGTCTGGCGTGAGGCTAAAAATATCGCAGACAAATTGGCTAATTCTAGGGTAAATTTCCATGAGCAGGATGTTGTATCTATTGCAGATCAAAATTGATCACCCCCTGCTTCTTGAATGCATCGAAATGGAAAGGATGGAAACTGACCCTCAGGATGCTAGTAAATCTCTCTTCCACAAACCTTCCCTCTAAATTCTACCAAAAAAATGAAATGATGAATAATGTTTTAATTTATAATCAAATACATTTTGAAAAATGAAATTCCCTCCCTTTTTGTGTTGTGTTTTTTGAATTTGTATGCAAAAAGACTTATTACACTATAAATTTAAAAAATTAAATTTATTGTCAAATCGACGAGCCTCACCAATTCATGTGTACCGATGCATATATACTAAAAAATGCACCGATACCAATTTTATCGACAAAATATAAATGAAAACCCTTGTTATTAAAATTTACGGATATTTTGGTTTGTGGAGGTTCTAACAGATGTAATAGTTCAATGTGTTTTATAGTTCATCACACCAGTGCATTCTATATATATATATATATATATATACGCATTGGTGTGTTAAAATATAAATAAAAACACCACCAAATTTTAATATTAGATTCATACACGTATTGATGATGGTTTTGGCTCAAAGCCTATTAGGTCAGATTGTTAGTTTAAGGTATAAAGGTAAGATTAGGTTAGCTTATGAAGTTAGAAGGCTAAAATAATAAGGAATTAGAAAATAAATAAGATTGTAGACCTTTGAAACTTTAGGTATGATCCCTATTTATTAAAGGAGGGATAGATTTTTGGGGGTTCATAACTCAATTTTATTTTAGCAAACTCGATGATTTCATAATTCCCTTCCATACTAATTGTTCTTCTGATTTTCATTCCTGTAATTGTTCTAGCTTAGATATATGGAAAATAAGGTTATAATGTCAAATGGAAAATACTTCAGATTCCAACTCATTCCATATCATTGCAAGTTTGACAACTTCTCCCATGCCATTTGAAGTAAATCTAGATTTTATTTGTAATTCATTTATCTGATTCAATTTATGTCATTTATGCACATTCATTTGAATAATTTTTCATTCATTTTTTTAGGATCATAATTTGGGATCGAGTTAGGATGAGAAAGATATTCCACCAGTGAAAAAATCCCTCAAGCTCTTATTAGGAGAAAGATATTGCATCCAAATGTTTGATGAAAATGGATAGCTTCTTTACCCTACCATTTGTAACATGTCATCTTCTAGTACCTTGTAGCCTAGGTCAATGGTATTACACCATGAATTGTATATCTTTTGTGACACACCAATGGTATGTGGTTGTTCAAAATGTAAAGGGTTGAAGAATAACCCTCGATGTGTCACATCTTCTCATTATATTAATGATCGACTACCCAAATTTGATTGTATAATACCTCTAATTGTGGTCAATCATTGTTAGGGACCTAACCTACCTAACCCCTCAAGTGGGTAGAATTATATATTTCCATGTAATAAAGGTCAATATTAATAAGGCCTAGAAATAAGGACGAATAAGTCAAATGTAAGAAGACCTAATAGAAGCTTTCGCTTCTAGAAGGATCTTCCTCTAGATCATTCTTTTGGATAGATAGATTTATTATAAATAGGAGTAGAGGGTATGAGAATTTTTGTCTTGAATAATTATTGTAATGGGGCTCTTCTCTACTAGAGGTTTCCCCCTTGAAGAGGCAAGTGAACATTATTTCCTATCAATAAAGGTATAATTGTAGTGTTGTGGTTCCATATAATTTTTTGTTTTGTTGTTATCTCTGCAAATTTTTCATATTGTATTGTTATCTCAGTGTTATTCTCTGCATTATTTCTCTTTTCTGCTAATATAATATACCTGGTACCTTACAAGTGTTATCGGAGCACTTTCCTCGGAAAAAAATTGTGGGTTAATTTTTTTTCAGGGTAGAGATGTATTCCAACATCTTAAATCAACAGATATTTGTCGTTATGTGGATAAACCCATTGTCGGGGAGTAATAAAAGAAGAAAATACAAGTGGTACTCAAGCGCACATCTATTGGCCACCCTTGTAACCCATGTTGGTACCCCTTCAAGTGGTAGCACATCAGACTGCACCTATATAAGGATCGACCTAGATCTCCTGAAGCCCTTCATAGATAAATTGATTGGCCTCCTGACCATTATAGTGCTACCAAGAAAAAAAATCGGGGAGACACTCTCTATTACCTGGGTAGTTGGGTAGTACGACTAAGGGAATAGTCTATCCCCCTTAGTTTGTTCCCTGAGATATTGGGTCGAGTACTACTGTTGGACCCCTCACATATATCAGAGAGTTATAGCACAGGGAGAACCCTTTTTTGTAGACCCCCTACATACCCTAACCCTTGGGAAGGAAATAGAAACAGAACAGAAAAGAACTATTGCCACACAATTGTGCCTCCTGCATTCTGGTCGCGAAATTACTGCATATTTATTCTTGTTAAGAATTTGGGTATTTCAACACTGCAATATTCTTCAGATCGGAGTATAACTCCACAGGAGTAAAAATTAAAAAAAGAGTATAGTGGTCCCGCCAACACACTTATTTGGGACCTATCCCATTGGATTCTCCTTTTCACCCTGATCACAGTCGTACCTTTCATTTTTAATCCTTTTTTTTCAATGGACCCGTCCCCTTCCCAACTTCCCTATTTTTCTGCCTATCCCATCATATTCCCCTTATCGCCCTGATCGTCATGGTACCTATCACTTATAAGTCATTTTCTATGGTCCCACCCACCCATTTTCCCTTAGCCGCACTCACCCTCTCCAAATGGCCACCACTTGTAACCAAGACCTGCAAGATTCCATTAATCAAGCCAAGGAATCCATCCAACAAGTGACATCTGAGATTGGCACTACCAATTCTCGCCTTGAAAAATTCAAGAACTAAGTCCAACACTAATTTGACACCATGCATGCCAAATTCATGAACAAATTTAACACCATCCAATCTGCTTTCAACCAGTTGTTGAACTACACTCTAGTTCCTTTCTCCTCAAACCAACCAGATGTCGTTGATTCCTCTCATTCTCTGCATTTTGAATCCAACTCCTTTCATCATGATCCCCGTCTTCCCCATGCTGAGATCGATAAATTTGATGGCTTCGATCCCATGGGTTGGGTAACTCAAATGGAGAATTATTTTTCTCTGCATGGTATTACTTATGAGTTGGTCAAACTTTGTTATGTTATCCTCTATCTAGATCTTGAAAGATGGAAATGGTGGCAATGGAGTAAAAATTCACGTCAAGGGTATATTGCATGGATCCATTTTGTTGCATATCTCTATGACTTATTTGACACTAATACCCACTATCTCGGTCATTTGACCAAGTTGAAATAGTCAGGAATAGTGGAATACTTTATCACTTCTTTTGATAATTTGGCCTTTCCAACTGAGGGCATGTCAGATGCATTCTTTAGCAAATGCTTTATCAGTCGCCTAAAGAACAAAATTCGATCCCAAGTTCTCATGGCCCTCCCTCAGACTTGGTTGGAATCTACTAAACATGCCAAAGAGGCCCAACAAGTTGTTTTTTCCTAGAAAAAAAAACCCTCTTTTGTTCCTCTCCCTTGACCCACTAATCCTAACCCCCCTACCAATACCCTCAAGGTCCATAAATTAACTAGGAATGAAATGGATAAACTCCAACTGAAGGTCTTTGCTATAATTGTGATGAGAAATATTTTATGGGGCACAAGTGTCAGGAAAAAAAAACTTTTTATGGCCATATCTGAAGATGTTCCTGAAGAAGATGTGACAGTTCCCCTTGTTGAAGATCCTGTTGAGCGCTCAACACACCCTAAAGTCCTTAAGAAATTTGATCACTTTTTGGGTAACACTTGTTTTCTTTGACTGTCTAAATTGATTTCACTTTGGGGAATGGTTTATTTTGTTTTTGTTTTCATGATCGTTATCAATCAAGTCAGGTTTGTTTGAACTTGTTAAATGAAACCTCGTGTCTAAAAAAAATTGACATCCAAACTAAGAATATGAAGTTAATATTGCAACTAACGTGGTTGTGTTCGGCATCGAAAAAATTCAGGAAGGTAAAGTGGCCACACAGTTATACTAATCGTCGATCATCGATGCGTCATTGGTTTCGGTAGAAGGTGGAGTTGGTTTGCGTAATTTTTTCTGCACGAAACTTTAGGAGATAGTTGATCCCCATTAACATCGGCATAGTACGGGAAGAATGGACATTGAAAAAATCCATAAAGAAATACTCGATAGTCGATGACCGATGCGCTTGCCCGGGGTCGGGTAAATCTAGAAGGGTTAAAAAAATCAATTTTTCTGCGATAAACATATCGTCGATCCCCAATACACTTTCAGAATCGTGCCTTTTTTGAGAGAGTCGAGCTGGGAGCACTTGGGTAGGTTTTATTTTTGATCGTCGATCCTTGATACTTTTTAGCGTCTGAAGGTTAGGATCAGGTTTTATAACGTGTAGCTTAAATACATTCTTGATTCCAATTGACACAAGTAAATGAAGACCCTAGTCTCCAGTGCCACATGTATTTATCACATAAGGGTGTCGTATGGCCTAGTTTCATCTCGAGTCGTCTTAAGGTTTCATCTGTCCTAGTCACCCCTCCATGTCAGCCTTGCCACGCCAGCCTTGTACGTAAATATCGTGCGGCGTCAGAGATTTTGAAAGAAGATATGAATGAAAATTGTTCAAAGAAAAACCCCAACCCCCGACTCACCATATGGACAACTAAAATGATGGGATGTTTTAGGCATAAGATACGATCAGATTCTGACATTTAATAGACCAGTTAACGCTTCATCCCACATTTTTTTCTACCTCATACGCTAATTGAACAACAACAATTTGAAATCGTCGATAGGCCATGTTCCAACCCGCGCCCGCGTTGTCAACCCACTATCCAATTTAATTTTAAACATATTTGAAGATATGGCAGAAGGTTTAATAAAACTACACTCATAACCCGAATTGAATGGATAATGCAACAAGGTAATTTCATCCCTGTTTAAATCTCTAGAACAATTTTGAAAAATTTTCATTCTGTGCACAAGTTTGAATTCCAGAGCATCCGAAGAAGCAAAGAAAGTGTCTTAATATTGTGATGATCCTGTTGGCAGCCACTTCTCTTTTTTTTACTGTCCTTATAAGCTACCTACACCAGTGTTTTGCGAACCTTGATTTTCATCGCAATCTTCGGAATAAAACAAAACTATTATTTTGTGCATTTGCACACCTACCTTTGTTCTCGTTTTCACGACTGCAAGCGTGAAAACTTTGATTTTGAAGTCACATTAAAATCATCACTGGATTATTATGGTCACTCTTGTCTATGTGTTCATTTCATTTCCAATTTAATTATAGTTGCACAGTTGACAAGGCTCCAAGATCTTTACTCATTTGACATTCTTTAATTGTTAATATGACTTCATTTTTATAAGACTGTGATGAGATTCTTATGATCGAGTTTTTGATACATTGGTGTTTTGATGTTCTATAGTCTTTCATCAATTTCCTTGACACATTGGTTTCATGAAAACACATTGACGTTGTGGTTAGACCCTTGGTATAATCATTTCATAAAACACATATTTGATATAATCGAACCCGGATTTTGAATCATTGTTTTGGTATTAAAACTATGCAAACGCTATGTTTGTGCAAATGTTTGGTCGACTTACCATAGATTTAATTAATTGTTTGAATGGCATAGTTTTTGACATATGCAATAGTGATTTGTATATCTATATGCATCGTCGGTTGTACATTGGGAAATGATTGTTTTGCATGGTCTAATCTAGCTCCACCACCCTCACACACTCGGGCATTAATGCCTTCCCCCTATCCTGGGTCACCTCTGTTAGTTTTCGGGGAATCCTGTGTGCTATTCGATCCTGCGAATACCCTATTCAAACCCTTGGTCGTAAACCCTTGCTCACTCTGTACTACCGTCTATGGCACCAGTGGTGCGCATAGAGCCAAATGGTAGCCAAACACTCATGTTGTTCGACAATGCCCGTAAAGATTTGGAAAATGGTGGCTAGCTGGTGTTTATCCAAAGGTTTGAGGGTTTCAACCTTTCAGTTGCCCAACAATTCACCCTCACCTTCGACGGATGCAAGGCTAAGGTCGGAGACATACAGCTTGAGCTCAATGAGGAATTCGTAAGCTCATCTACAGGGCAAAGGTGGTTCAAAAATTACAAAGTAGATGAGGTGTCGTGGCCACTATTATTCACATCGAGGAAGATTGTTTCCTGTGATAAAGGTATGCCTATCACTACCCTCAAACCCAGGTGGCACGACCTTTTAGCGATTGTTAAACAGTTTTTGACCTGCGAAGGTCTGTATGGCTTGGTATTTCTATATCATCTTCGGTTATTGATGAATTTTATAGGCTATCCTTTGAACATGCCACATTATCTCTTGCGTAGTCTTTACAAGATGTCCAAAAGATTCAAGTGTGAGAAGGATGATAGTAGCATTTTCCATCACGACTTGATTAAACTCATTATTGTCTACCATTTGAGCCTTAGTGGTGATAGTTGGCAAGCCTTCCTATCTAGGAATGGCTTTGCCACTCCCGAGTTTGTCCAAGTGGACAAGGTTGTGGTTACAGAAACTCTGGTTGGGCCAGCCATGTCATTTCATATCCTTCTACCCCCTATCAAACCATCGGATTGCCCTGACATCGACCTACCCGATACCATAGCCAACCTGCGTACTAAAGACAAGACCGAGGCTGTAAAGAAGCCTCTGAGGAAGAAAGGCAGAAGTGATACTACTGTCAACAGTAAAGGGAAGAAAAATGCTCGATGGATATCGAGAAGTGCCAAGAAAAAACCCAAGCCAAATTTTGAACAGAAGCCAATAGTGTTGAGCGAGGACTCGGACTCCGAAATTGAACGATTTTTAAATTAGGAATACCCCTATTCCTATGGCCTATGCTCTACGAAACCCTATGACTATGTCTCTAACTTACCTCCGTGCCTCAGGAACGACCCTAATTACCCTAGAATTAAACTTCACAATGAAACCCTTGGTGACTTAAACAAACCCTCGCCTGTGATGCCGAAGCCCAATGAATCACCATGTATCCAATGTAATGCTTGGCTAGAGCCTTATTACACCGATGTTCCCCTGTTGCAATCAAAGATCAAATCGTTAGAGGAACGGGTGACAGTGCTAGTGAAGGAGAACAAAAGGCTACAAGATAATGAGAAGAAACAAAAAACCACCGGTTCGATTGTCTTCAGGAATGTCGAAGCAGCAACAGCGTTTGTCAATTCAAAATTATCATGATCGAGTTGCCCAGGTATGTGTTTTGACATCGATTTTGCTTTGTGAATTTTCTTGAATTAAACCGATTGGAGTTGTTTTCAATTAGCTCTGTTCATTTTAATAGATTCAAAATGGTTCTGTTATACTTGGATCACTAAAAACGATTTCGTTGTGAATCATGTATAGTAGATTCGTTTTGCTAAAATTAAATATAGCTATGATTTGGTTATGCGATTTTATTGTGCTTAGATTAGTATAAGCGATTGGGTTGTTTGTGATTCTATTTGGTTTGCTTTGAAACAATTATGTACGTTTGAATTAATATAGTCGATTTATTTTTGTTTGTTTGTTTGTTTGTTTAGTTATGTTCAATAGATTTAAGGAATGATTCTATTTTGTTTCCATTTTAGATTATGATTGCATCCGATCTGTACAGGAGATTTATTTGCTAAAATCAAACACAACTATGATTTGGATTGATACGATTTTATTGTTGTTGGATTGTGTCTGCTCTGAGTTAGTTCAATTTATTTCTTATGGTTTGATCTTGAAATGATTTTGTATGCTTGAATTGGCATGATCCTTTACGTATGCAATGCATCAATATCAGTGATCGGTTTGACAAATACAATGTGAACTATTGATTCGCAAAACGACTCTGTTAGTTTTAATTTTGAAAAACGATTATGTTAAGTTCGGAGTGACATATTTTGTCTCTATCGAATTCGTATGGAAGACTTGGCTAAATCGATTATAGTCAGTTTTGAAATTGGTTCAAGAGATGATTTTGTTGGTTCCCCAACTGTCAATCGATTATGTATGTTCTGAATTGGTAATAAAAGTTGTTTGACAAATCCCACATATCCTGTTATCAATTGATTAATTCGATTACGATTTCATTTGTTTCAATTTGCATACAAGTTTTGATTTGTTGTGATATGAACGATTCACTTAGTTTGGAATTAGTTTTGGTTTAATAAGTCGAATATAATTCTGTTAAGTTTTGGATTGATTTTAAAACGATTATGTGCTCAAATTAAACCAGCTACAGAATCGCAAGATTCTGTAGCTAGTCTTAAAAATTAGATTTTTGTCAATTTTATCAATAAAACATTATCTAAACTTCTGTATTATTGTCTACCTACAGGTACCTACGAATTTCATTGACAAATTGGACATGCTGTAGCAGTTTAGCTATAGTTTTCAGTTGCTAGTCATAGGCAAAAAATAGGGACTTGGGAGATTATTCCCAGATTTTTTGTAAACTGCTTTGACAATTCCCACAAGGATGTTTTACCCTGTGGGAGGTCTTTAAATACTTGTTATTTTTTTTAATTGACGGATCATCATCATCATCACTGTTGGGAGAACTAGACTATGGATTTATAATACAGACTGGGATGAAAGTTGATGTCTTGTAACAGCTTTAGCTTTCAATATATCAAACTTTTATTTCAAGTTTTCTTCATATCAGTTTGCAATTAATTATTGACTACTTTAGATATCATGATTCATTGCATGTTGATGTGATTTGGTTTATGTGTTATCCATACCTGATCTCTCTTATTTAAAATAAAAAGTACAGCATTTACTTTGTTTCAATTTAATGAACTAAAGATTTATCTTCTTCGTTAATTGAACTGTTCTGTACAAATCCTGTACAGGGATTTATCTTAATGCGGTGATTTGCAAATTATAAGATCGTTGTATTTTTTTATGTCTTGTTTGTCTTGTCATTTATATTTGAAGAGCACAACTGCTTCCTGTTTACGAGAAGCTTGTGGAGAATCTGGTGCGGGTTTCCTCCCACCGAACAGCTAAAACAACTATTGCATACAGGACAAACCTGAAGTGTTACTTCAGGTCAGTTTGTTATTTGTTATTTAATAGTTAGTTTATTAGTGTTGTTTAAGTAGTTTAGATAGATATATATATAGCTTAGATTTATAGTTAGAATTATTATTTTAGTTGCTTAGCTTAGATAGTTTTTATTTAATTTATTTCTCATAAAATTATAAAAAATCAAAAAACAATAGTTTTGTTGTCTTAGGACAGTTTACAAATGATTTTTGCAGGTTTTCATTTAAATCTGTAATCTGTAAATATTGTATATTTGTAATTGGATCTAATTCTGTTGATAATTGAACATTTAATTTTATAGAATTATTGCTACATAGTATAGATAATAGACTGTATATATTTATTTCAGATTTGTTTATTAGTTTTCTTTAGTTACTGTTTTCATTTAGATTAATTCTTTAGTGTAGTTTTCTTTTGTTTTCCTAGGAGTTAGATTGGCTAACGGAGCCGCTAAACCCGTCAGGGTGGATCATCCCAAACGGCTTGGGTTATTTAGACAACCCCGGACCAGATTCACTCTTCTAGTTAGCGAGCGTTCAATTTTTCCCGTCAACAAATGGCGCTAGAAGGAGGGCCTGAAATTAATTAATGGCACGAGGCGGTCGCAAGACTCCTCCACCACCCAATAACTCACCTATAGTGACTAGAATCCATTTGAACGATAATATTCCCCCTCAAACAGCAACCACTTCAACCGATGATCCATGGATCACAGTTGAGCCAGTAACCCCTAATCCTACAGGTGGTGACATACAAGAGATTGTCCGTCAATCTCTTATAAGAACTCATATTGCCTTAGCCCATTTGAGGCAACCAAACCATCCATTGGACCAACCTTTGGATTTCTCTGATATCAGAGAACAATTAGGAGGCACTAATCTCACTGGGAATCCTACAGATCCAAAACTAAATCCTGCTGCAGGAGTATCTGGAATACCTCCTTCACCACCTACATCATCTCCTTCCTCTTCTGGAGGAGATTCCTCTAACGAAGGCAATTCCCCTTCTCAGCCTTCCACACCCAGTACACCAATGGCAAACCAGAACAACCCTACTAGACCTTGGCTCGACCAGGATGCAGTAGCTATAGCTGGAGCTCAACATCCCTTACCTAAACATCCATAGAAATGGCTTCCCAAGTTTGACCCTGACTCAAAACAGATCGTTGAATATCACATTAAAAAGTTTATGTTAGCCATAAGACTCCGCAATGTCGAGCATGAAGACGTTGTTTGTAGGTTGTTCCCCTATACGTTCGAGGGCAATGCATCTACATGGTACTTTTCCCAACAACCCCATACCATCGTGTCTTGGGAAAAGTTTGAGTCGTTCTTTTTGGAAAAGTTCGGAGACGGTAAGCCTCCAGAAGTCCTAGTCATGGACCTTTCTAGCTTAAGAATGAACCCAAAAGAAAAATTTAAAGACTTTAATCAAAGATTCTTAACACTTAAAAACCGAATCCTTGTTGATTCCATGTCTGTTGAGAATCTTATAATAGCATACTACACTAAAGATTTGCATCAAAGTATATCTATTTGGGTTAAACGATCTAAGAAAGCCACGTTGTTAGAAGCCTTCGAGGAGGCCAGCCAGATTGAAAAAGACATACTTAGTCTTAAAGACTCTACTAGCAACGAAACCGAGACTAGTTCTTCTTCCAAAAAGAAGATCGAAATCCTCCCCAGACCTACTCAAAGTAAAACACAACCTGAAAGCTCGGATTTAGAAAACTTAACTAAAGTTGTTCAAAAATTGTCGAATCAAGTTATCGATTTAAAAAGGACGATCGAAGAAGATTCTTCGATAAAAGGGCCTTACAAACACCCGTTCCGAAAGCCTTTTCCTACCAACCAACCTACTCCAACCACCGAAGGACTTAATCTAGAAAGTCTGCAATGCGCCCTTCAAACAATTCTAGAAGCCCAAGATAACTTGATGCCTCCTGAGATCCCTGAGGAGGTAGTTGAACAAGAGACAGTTCAAGAAGAGGAGTCTTCTCCAAACATTTTTGGACACTTCTCAGATAGCATCTTTCAATCTAACTTCGAGACAGTTCATCCTTATAATACCAGGAGTAAGACAGCCAACAAACCTTCTGCCGAAAACACTACAACTTCGCCTCCAAAACAATCTAAACCAGATGAGACTAAACAGAGTAATGTGAACCCCAACTTAGATTATGAATTAGTTGAAGATCTTAAAAAGTTGAGAGCTAACATTTCTGTTTATGAGTTATTGAAATTTCCATTTCTGCTACAAAAAATGTTACAGAATATCTCAGAGAATGGAAAAAATGGTAATTCAAGTGGTAACAAGGTTGTGCAGAACAAAGTTCCTCAGAAGACTTCCACTAAAAACCATCCTGATTCTCAAGATAAAGGAAGCATTCCTGTAAATAATGTAAATAATGTAGATAAAGTAGCTTTAGAAACTGCGAGTAAAAAGCCACAAACTACTACCCTTAGTTCTCGCAAAAATGTACCTCCATTTTTGTTAACTTTCGAAATCTTTAATAGAAACGTGCACAATTGTATGGTAGATTCAGGAGCGTCATCCAATGTGATGCCATGGTCTGTTTGCCAGAAGATTAATGTTGAGGTTGAACCATCCACTTTAAAGATCATCCATCTTGCTCGAACTAGTGTTAAAGTTGTAGGCGAGTTAAGGAATATGCTTATAAGATTATCGTCTAACCCCAAAGTTCATCAAGTCATTGATATTATTGTTGTGTATATTCCAGAAGTGTATGGTCTATTTTTAAGCAAGGACTGGTCGGAGCAGCTACACGACTATTTCGCGATAGATTGGTCTCACCTGTGGCTTCCAGAGAACAGAAAGCCCAACAAAATCAAGGTAAATCATGAATGCTACCTTAAGTTCACGGTCACAGATTTGAATGATCCCAACGAACCATTTACACCTTCTGTTGATTCACCCAAAATACAAGGGATGGATACCTTTTTCGCCAATTTCATGGTCGAGACTTCAGCTATCACCAATCCAGAACAGCAGTCCGAGATTGTAGCATATGTGCAGCCAGTAGCTTCTACACAATGGTCTCATGCACCCGATAAAAATCAAATTTGGTCTCTTTATTTTGACGAGTCAAAGTCCAAAGAAGGAGCTAGTGCAGGCTGCGTTATTATCAATCTGGAAGGTAACAAAACATTGATTGCATGTAGGCTAGAATTTGAATGTACTAATAACACAGCAGAATATGCGGCTTTACTACAGGGCCTTAGAAAAGATTTAGATATGAACATTCAAAATTTGGTTGTCTTTGGCGATTCCGAAATCGTGGTTAGACAGGTAAGAGATTCTATCCACTATCTATCTCCGCATCTTAAAAGCTACCAATCCGAGGTATGGAATTTAATGAATAAATTTTCCTCTTTCAATATAAATTATATTCCTAGATTGAATAATGCTGAAGTTGATCTATTAACTAACGTAGCTTCCAAACTCTTTCCTGCAGAAGGCTTGTCCCCAGAAGCATTCTCCGTCAAACTGTTGTTTAGGCCATCCGTTCCTGACAACATCACGAATTGGAGAGTCTTCGACGACGATCAACAGATTATTAGCTTCTTGCATATGGAAGAAACTTTTCAAGGCGCGGTGATAGACGAATGCACTCACGATGACAATTTGTGCGATTTCACAGTAATACCAGATCCGAGAACTCCTGAATCTTCATCAGACATGGTAAATTTGAACCCTAAATCTGTAGTTAGATTAGAGAAATTTTACAATCTTCAAAATAAATTCAAAAAATCAGTCAACTGTAAAACCAATAGTTCCTCTTTATCATATGAAAAAGTGAACTTCGGAACTAATGACAATCCGCAGTGCATTAATTTAGGGGTGGGGTGTTCTGAACAAGAAAAAGATGCATTTGTTAAATTGTTTAAATAATTTAAAGATGTCTTTGCGTGGACGTATGATGAACTTAAAACTTTCGACCCCAACATCATACAACACGTCATTCCTATGAAACCCCAAACCTTACCCTTTCAACAAAAATTGAGAAAAATGGACCCTAAGCTCGAACCGACCATTCAAAAAGAATTGAATAAACTCATAAATGCTAAGATAATTTTTCCTGTTAGGCACACTCAATGGGTTTCTAACCTTGTCCCAGTCCGGAAGAAAAGTGGGGAAATTCGACTCTACGTCAATTTCTGAAACCTTAATAGAGCGTCTGATAAAGACAACTATCCTGTCCCACCCATGGAACAAATCCTTCAACAGGTATCTGGTTCTGAAAGACTATCCTTATTGGACGGTTTTTCGGGGTACAACCAAGTCCTGATGTCTCCTCCAAACCAACTTAAAACTAACTTCTGCACTCTGTGGGGCACCTATGCTTATCGAAAAATGCCCTTTGGATTGATTAATTCTGGTGCCACTTTCCAGAGAGAGATGGACATCGCTTTTCGAGGCTTAATCAATCAGTCCATCATAGTTTACTTAGATGATGTTACTGTATTTTATAAAAACAAAACCGATCATCTAGCTCATTTAAGAGCCATTCTACAACGATGTCATAAATACGGCATTTTCTTGAATCCTAGAAAATCTATCTTCGCAGTAGAACAAGGAAAACTCTTAGGATTTATTGTGTCACGCAAAGGGATGATTATCGACCCCGAAAGGACTCAAGTCATATCGAAACTTCCCCTTCCTACTTCCAAAAAGTCTATGCAGTCTTTCTTAGGCCAGATAAACTTCGTCAGGAGATTTGTCCCCAGTTTCTCCGAAATGGTCAGACCTTTACAAAATTTAATTAAGAAAGACACACAATATCATTGAGGACCCCTAGAAAATCAATCTTTTAATGAAATAAAAAAGGCCATAATAGACACTCCTTCTCTCATGAGCCCCAACTTTTTGCAAGACTTTACACTCTACACTTTTTCTTCTAACCGTTCCTACACTACCGTCCTAACTCAAAAGAACGCTGAAAACAATGAAGTACCCATTGTCTTTATGAGCTCTTATTTCAAAGGCGCGGAACTTAATTACCCAGTAGTAGATCAGCAAGCCTACGTTGTTTTCAAAGAAGTCAAGCACTTCCGGTCTTATCTCTTGAAATCCAGGACGAAGATTATTGTCCCGTACCCAGCTGTCAGGAATATGTTAGTGCAGAAAGAACTAGGTGAAAAGAGGGCTAACTGGGTTACCTCCTTGCAGGAGTACAACATAGAAATTACCCCAGCTCAGATAGTGAGAGGCCAAGGGTTATAAAAGTTAGTTGTTGATTCAGCAGCAGGACAACAACAAGAAAACAATAGGTCAAAACTAGGACAACATGATCAAAATGCAATCTGTTGTGCACAAAACTCTGTCAGTTCATGGTATGACGATACAAAATTATGTCTTGAACATGGGTCAGCCCCCCGTCACTTGGATCCAACTAAAAGAAGAGCGTTAAGATTAAATTTTGCCTCCTTTCATTTGGTTAATGGTATTCTGTTTCGTCAAAATTTTGATGGTGTACTAATGCGTTGTCTTGAGAAAGACGAAGCAGAAAAAGTCTTACTAGAGTTGAATGCAGGAGAAGCTGGTGGTCACACCACTGCCCATAAAGTTTTGAGAGCCGGTTATTATTGGCCCACACTTTTTAGAGACGCCCATGCCTTGTGTTGCAAGTGTATTATTTGTCAAAAATCATCAGGGCGGTTACAGAAACCAGCCTTTCCTTTGCAGCATGTTCTAGTAGACTCTCCTTTTCAGCAATGGGGCCTTGATATTATAGGTCCAATCAATCCACCATCCTCACAGCAACATAAGTTTATCATAACAACCATATATTACTTCACCAGGTGGTCTGAAGAAGCCGCATTAAGAACTGTGAATACCAGTCAGGTAATTGCCTTTTTAAATTCGAACATTATCACTCGTTTTGGTATCCCTGACTGTTTAGTATTCGATAACGCTTCTTACTTTTCGTCTCTTGAGATGAGCGAGTTCGCTTTAGAAAAAGGAATTAAATTGAAGTATTCTGCCAGTTATTACCCCCAGGGCAATGGATTGGCAGAATCAACAAATAAGAACCTAATTAAAATTATCAAGAGAACGGTATCTGAGAATCACAAAAACTGGCATAATGCACTATTAAACGCAACTTGGGCTGATAGGGTAACACCAAAGACTGCTATAGGTAATTCTCCCTTCTTTCTCATTTATGGCAGAGAAGCATTTCTGCCACCACACATTCTTCTTCCCTCACTTCAGTTATCGCAGAAAATACAAGAAGAAGACTGTCCCCCTTTGGAAAACTGAATTAACGCTTTGATGAAGCTAGAAGAGGTAAGAGCCCAAGTTAAATGTAAGTTAGATCAGCATCAACTAGTGGTCAAAAGCTGGTTCGATTCTAACTCTTCCTCTGATAGTAACTTCGAAGTAGGTGACCTTGTCTTGAAGTGGGACAAACCGCATGAGGGAAAGGGAGATCACACAAAATTTCAGAACTTATGGCTTGGACCATTTTTAATTGCTGAGAAACTGGGTCCCAGCTCTTTCCGATTATAGAGTCTAAAAGGGCAGCCTGACACCTATCCGGTGAATGGCCAAGCTCTGAAAATATATTTTGCTTGATGACAACTCTTTGTATACTATGTATATATTTTTCTTTTGTTTTCTTTTCTCTTACTGTTTTGGTTTTGATTTTTCCTTTGCGCTTATCAGTTTTGTTTTTGGAAATACACATACCTGAATTTTGAAACTATTCAAACAAAGAAAACATAAAATTCTTTCACGGAAATGACTGCTGAAACATTGTGTAAACATCAATTATATACTTCTAAGATTTACATCTGTGTTGAGAAAAGATTGTTGTTTGAAATAAGTTAACTGATTTCGATCTGTGAGTAAAGCCTGTCATGATCATCTATTATCTTCTTACGCTGTCCCTATTCCTTAAGGGAATGACTCAGAAGATGTTTCCCTGCCTTAGAAATTTGGTTCTGTAAATAAACCATCTCTGGATATTAATGAAGGACAGTTCTAAAAAATTCTGTTGAGGTCTGTAAAAATATGTTAAAATATCATAATTTTCAGCGTCACCTCGCTCAACTAAATATCTTTAAAAAACAAAATAAATCATTAAAAGAGCCGTGGAAAGTTCTTGTAAACCCGTCGGGATGTTGAACAGGTCTGCTGGCAGCGGGTAAATGCATGCATGATGCCAAGACAACTTCTCCAGGGTACTGAACAGGCCTACTGGCAGTGAAGAAATGTCGGGTATATGAAAATTCGTAAATATAAAACCTCTTGACCTCAAAATGTCCTTTATTCTGATCTGGAACTTCTTGGCAAGATACGGATATCAGAGTGGGTTAAATGGCAACCCTGTCGAGGCTATGGATGCCTGCTGGCAGCAGTGGCTCTGTCAACAGTATTGGAGATTTTATCTTTAATATCGTGGCTTGCTTATCTTCAGACTGTTATCAGTTTTCATCCTTTAAACACTGCTAGAATATTTGATTATTGATGATGTTTAAACAATTTTCTGGTTATTTATGTTGGAATTATTCCTGTTATCCTAATCTGAAGTTGTTCTTTTGGCAGAGATAAATGCTTCTACCAGTGTGTCGCCATTGTTGGCAGCCAATTCGCTTTTTTTTACTGTCCTTATAAGCTGCCTACACTAGTGTTTTTCTAACCTTGATTTTCATCGCAATCTTCGAAATAAAACAACACTATTATTTTGTGCATTTGCACACCTACCTCTTTTCTCGTTTTCATGACTGCAAGCATCAAAACTTTGATTTCGAAGTCACATTAAAATTGTCACTGGATTATTATGGTCACTCTTGTCTATGTGTTCATTGCATTTCCAATTTAATTATAGTTGCACAGTTGACAAGGCTCCAATATCTTTACTCATTTGGCATTCTTAAATTGTTAATATGACTTCGTTTTTATAAGACTGTGATGATATTCTTATGATCGAGCTTTTGATACATTGGTGTTTTGATGTTCTATAGTCTTTCATCAATTTCCTTGACACATTGGTTTCATGAAAACACATTGACGTTGTGGTTAGACCCTTGGTATAATCATTTCATACAACACATATTTGATATGATCGAACCCTTGGTGTTGATTTCGAATCATTGTTTTGGTTTTAAAACTATGCAAATGCTATGCTTGTGCAAATGTTTGGTCGACTTACCATAGATTTCATTAATTGTTTGAATGGCATATTTTTTGACATATCCAATAGTAATTTGAATCGCTATATGCATCGTCGGTTGTACATTGGGAAATGACCATTTTTCATGGGCTAATCTAGCTCCACCACCCTCGCACACTCGGGAATTAATGCCTTCCCCCTATCCCGGGTCACCTCTATTAGTTTTCGGGGAAGCCTGTGTGTTATTCGATCCTGCGAATATCCTGTTCAAACCCTTGGACGTAAACCCTTGCTCACTGTGTACTCCCGTCTATGGCACCGGTGGTGCGCATAGAGCCAAATGGTAGCCAAACACTCCTGCTGTTCGACAATGCCCATAAAGATTTGGAAAATGGTGGCTAGTTGGTGTTTATCCAAAGGTTTGAGGGTTTCAACCTTTTGGTTTCCCAACAATTCACCCTCATCTTCGATGGATGCAGGGCTAAGGTCGGAGACATATAGCTCAAGCTCAATGAGGAATTCGTAAGCTCAGCTACAGGACTGCCAGCTACAGGGCAAAGGTGGTTCAAAAATTCCAAAGTAAATGAGGTGTCGTGGCCGCTATTATTCACATAGAGGAAGATTGTTTCCTGTGATAAAGGTATGCCTATCACTACCCTCAAACCCAGGTGGCACGAACTTTTAGCGATTGTTAAACAGTTTGTGACCTGCGATGGTCGGTATGGCTTGGTATTTCTGTATCATCTTTGGTTATTGATGAATTTTATAGGCTATCCTTTGAACATGCCACATTATCTCTTGCGTAGTCTTTACAAGATCTCCAAAAGATTCAAGCGTGAGAAGGCCGATAGCAGCGTTTTCCATGACGGCCTGATTAAACTCATAATCGTCTACCGTTTGAGCCTTAGTGGTGATAGTTGGCAAGCCTTCCTATCTAGGAATGGCTTTTCCACTCCCGAGTCTATCCAAGTGGACAAGGTTGTGGTTATGGAAACTTTGGTTGGGCCAGCCATGCCATTTCATATCCTTCTACCCCTTTTCAAACCCTCGGATTGCCCTGACATCGACCTACCCGATACCATAGCCAACCCACGTACTAAAGACAAGACTGAGGCCGTAAAGAAGCATGTGAGGAAGAAAGGCAGAAGTGATACTACTGTCAACAGTAAAGGGAAGAAAAATGATCGATCGATATCAATATGTGCCAGGAACAAACCCAAGCCAAATGTTGACCAGAAGCCAATAGTGTTGAGCGAGGACTCAGACTCCAAAATTGAACAATTCTTAAATGAGGAATACCCCTATTCCTATGGCCTATGCTCTACGAAACCCTATGACTATGTCTCTAACTTACCTTCGTGCCTCAGGAACAACCCTAATTACCCTGGAATTAAACTTCACAATGAAACCCCTGGTGACTTAAACAAACCCTCACCTGTGATGCGGAAGCCCAATCAATCACCATGTATCCAATGTAATGCTTGGCTAGAGCGTTATTACACCGACGTTCCCCTGTTGCAATCAAAGATCAAATCATTAGAGGAACGGGTGATAGTGCTGGTGAAGGAGAACGAAAGGCTACAAGCCAATGAGAAGAAACAAAAAACCACCGATTCGATTGTCTTCACGAATGTCGAAGCAACAACGGCCTTTTTCAATTCAAAATTATCATGACCGAGTTTCCCAGGTATGTGCTTTGACATCGATTTTGCTTTGTGAGTTTTCTTGAATTAAACCGATTGGAGTTGTTTTCAATTAGCTCTGTTCGTTTTAATAGATTCAAAATGGTTCTGTTATACTCGGATCACTAAAAAAGATTTCGTTGTGAATCATGTACAGTAGATTCGTTTTGCTAAAATTAAATATAGCTATGATTTGGCTATGTGATTTTATTGTGCTCAGATTAGTATAAGCGATTGGGTTGTTTGTGATTCTGTTTGGTTTTCTTTGAAACAATTCTGTACGTTTGAATTAATATAGTCGATTGTTTTTTTTGTTTAGTTCTGTTCGAATAGATTTAAGGAATGATTATGTTTTGTTTCCATTTTAGATTATGATTGCATCCGATATGTACAGGAGATTTATTTGCTAAAATCAAACACAGCTATGATTTGGATTGATACGATTTAATTATTGTTGGATTGTGTCCGCTCTGTGTTAGTTCAATTTATTTCTTATGGTTTGATCTTGAAATGATTATGTATGCTTGAATTGGCATGATCCTTTACGTATGCAATGCATCAATATCAGTGATAGGTTTGACAAATACAACGTGAACTATTGATTTGCAAAACGACTCTGTTAGTTTTAATTTTGAAAAACGATTATGTTAAGTTCGGAGTGACATATTTTGTCTCTATCAAATTCGTATGGAAGACTTGGCTAAACCGATTATAGTCTATTTTGAAATTAGTTCAAGAGATGATTTCGTTGGTTCCCCAACTGTCAATCGATTCTGTATGTTCCGAATTGGTAATAAAAGTTGTTTGACAAATCCCACATATCCTGTTATCAATTGATTAATTCGATTACGATTTCATTTGTTTCAATTTGCATACAAGTTTTGATTTGTTGTGATATGAATGATTCGCTTAGTTTGGAATTATTTTTGGTTTAATAAGTCAAATATAATTCTGTTAAGTTTTGGATTGATTTTAAAACGATTATGTGCTCAAATTAGACCAGCTACAGAATCGCAAGATTCTGTAGCTAGTCTTAAAAATTAGATTTTTGTCAATTTTATCAATAAAACATTATCTAAACTTTTGTATTCTTGTCTACTTATAGGTACCTACGAATTTCATTGACAAATTGGACATGCTGTAGCAGTTTAGATATAGTTTTCAATTGCTAGTCATAGGCAAAAAATAGGGACTTGGGAGATTATTCCCAGATTTTTTGTAAACTGCTTTGACAATTCCCACAAGGATGTTTTACCCTGTGGGAGGTCTTTAAATACTTGTTATCTTTTGTAATTGACGGATCATCATCATCATCACCGTTGGGAGAACCAGACTATGGATTTATAATACAGACTGGGATGAAAGTTGATGTCTTGTAACATCTTTAGTTTTCAATATATCAAACTTTTATTTCAAGTTTTCTTCATATCAATTTGCAATTAATTATCGACTATTTTAGATATCATGATTCATTGCATGTTGATGTGATTTGGTTTATGTGTTATCCATACCTGATCTCTCTTATTTAAAATAAAAATTACAACATTTACTTTGTTTCAATTTAATGAACAAAAGATTTTTCTTCCTCGTTAATTGAACTGTTCTGTACAAATCTTGCACAGAGATTTATCTTAATGCGATGATTTGTAAATTATAAGATCGCTGTAATTTTTTGTGTCTTGTTTGTCCTGTCATTCATATTTAAAGAGAACAGCTGATTCCTTTTTACGAGAAGCTTGTGGATAATCTGGTGCGGGTTTCCTCCCACCGAACAACTAAAACAACTATTGCATACAGGACAAACCTGAAGCGTTACTTCAGGTCAGTTTGCTATTTGTTATTTAATAGTTAGTTTATTACTGTTGTTTAAGTAGTTTAGATAGATATATATATAGCTTAGATTTATAGTTAGAATTATTATTTTAGTTGCTTAGCTTAGATAGTTTTTATTTAATTTCTTTCTCATAAAATTATAAAAAATCAAAAAACAATAGTTTCGTTGTCTTAGGACAGTTTACAAATGATTTTTGCAGGTTTTCATTTAAATCTGTAATCTGTAAATATTGTATATTTGTAATTGGATCTAATTCTGTTGATAATTGAACATTTAATTTTATAGAATTATTGCTACATAGTATAGATAATAGACTGTATATATTTATTTCAGATTTGTTTATTAGTTTGCTTTAGTTATTGTTTTCATTTAGATTAGTTCTTTAGTGTAGTTTTCGTTTGTTTTCCTAGGACTTAGTTCGGCTAACGGAGCCGCTAAACCCAGCAGGGTGAATCATCCCAAACGGCTTGGGTTATTTAGACAACCCCAGACCGGATTCACTCTTCCAGTTGGTGAGCGTTCAATTTCGCCCGTCAATAGATCCTCAAATTATCAAAACCAGCATAAACAAGCTGTAGAGGTATGTGTTCAATTTTTTCAATTCGACGGTTGTGATTTATATATGCATCTGTTTTCTTACACAGTCTCTAAATATGTTCTAACTGTAGGTAAAATGTCGTCGATAAATCCAACCACTAGATTCTCTTCGAGAGAACCCAAGCTAAAGTGTCGATCCCTAATATTGGCTCATTACCTTTTAATTGGGGCATATTATATTAGTAATGTTATTTTATTTATGTCAGCTTTAGGCCATTAGTTGTAATTATACCTCCTAGTCTCCTATATATACCAAGGAGACATTTTCATTTTAAATCATCTTGTACTTGAACATTTAAGTG